>VZTL01050479.1:9016-36849 GCA_013400535.1 Scopus umbretta | reverse complement strand
AAAAAAAAAAGAGGGGGTAGGAGTTTGGTGGAAGACTTGAGAAGCTTTCAAAGCCGCCGAGCTCGGGTTGCAGGCAAGGATAAAGGAATGCCCTTTTGTTCCCACACATCTCCCGTTACGTCACGACGAGCCCAATTTCTTCTGAATTCTGGCTGACTTTGCACGTAGTAAATAATTTGGAAGAGACGACAGACCAGGCGAAAATTATTCACAGCAGAGAGTCGTTGCACTTCATCGTGCAGGATCCTAATGGGAAAGCATTTCTCACAGGAAAGCATTTTCATTCATTAAAATTTTTGCACGAGTTTTCTTTCCTCTGAGCCAGTAAAGATCATATTTGCCCTGTGCCATAGTGTGAGAAAAAGGGAGAAGATTTATAAGCATCGCCTGGGCAAAAATGTTGTCTTTAACAAAAATAAGCGCTGTTAGACTGCTGTGAGTTAGCTTGAAAGCAATACTAATGTGGCAAATTATCCCATTGATTTTAGGCAGGGTTCTTCATTGATTTTTGCTTAAAAAAATGGTAGTATGATGCAGCCCATGGTGGCTAACTTCTTAATATCTGTGCATTTGTGAAAGGTTCGAAATGGACTTCTGTTCCTGCCCTTCTGCTGAGTTTTAAGGACATGGAAATGTAATAAAACCTGTGTGCTGCTTTCTGGATATCAGCGTTTGAAATGAGACCTGCCCGTCTTTGGTGGCTTTAGAAGCAAATAGATTCAATGTCCCCACAGGACAATATTCCCAATTCCCTCCAGGCCTGCAGTCACCTCCTTTCTGCCTCCATCCCAGAGAGTCAGACGCAGGATCGGGTCACGCTTTGGTGCTGTGAACCCTCTTTTATTGATTTATGTCCTTAGCATCATTTCAGAGAGGCTGAAGCAAAGGCAAAAGTCCCCCCTCCCATTTTGTATTCCGGCGGACCGGTGATAACTAGGAGGAAATTCCCAGTTTGCCCCATGACGGGGGTCACTCGGAGGAGCCCCACTAGCTTTTCCGGCTGGTTTTGCAGTGAGGAGCAGGGATGAAAACCCCTCGGAGGAGCGCCGCTCAGCCGCCACACTTCCAGACCTCCCCGTGCCTCCTCCTTCTCCTCCTCTTCCTACTCCGGCGCTGCTCCTTCTGTGGGACTCAGCCTGTTCCCGTAATGAAAACTGGGGGAAGGATCCTATCATCCGTTTTCCATGGGGCAGGGAAAAATATGCAGGGCGTATTTAAAAAAAGTATATTTAAATACAAAATCCAGGAAGAAATAAAACAAATCTATTTCCATGGTGTGTTAGAAGCACTTAGCAAGAGCTGGGTCATCTTGGACGCCCCAAGAGAGGTGCGCGTACGAGCGGTATTTCTCTGTTACTCTTCACTTATTCACCGAAGGAAGGAGACGATCCGAGGAGGCTTTATATTTGAAAGAACGTTCCTAATATTTGCATTATCGTCAACGAAAATATTTTTAAAGGCCAAACGAATATTCATTTATATTTATTTGCTTAATCTAATGATCTATTGTGATTCTGCCTTTCATCTATTCTTCCCTTGATGAGTGTGTGGCACTCCCATTAAGATTAATAGCGGTTTCACATGCACAGTCAGGGGAGATTAGACCCCTGCCCCGGCCTCCTGCCAGCCCCATGTATGTCTTTGGATTCAAGCTCCGAACCCTCACTGATGTCAGTGAAAGCGCCATGTGTACAAAAAGGCCCAATCCTGCCCGGCGCTGAGCATCCTCCCAGCCAGCCGAGGCATTTAGAAGCGGCAGGGCCCAGCATCTCCCAAAAGGCATTTATTATGCCGTAAAGTCTGGGACTGTCTGGGGAGCATATGTTTATGTGGGGTCACTGTTTCTGTGAGCACGAGGAGGGATTTTTATGACAGACCAGTCTAGAACAGCATATGGGGACCAGCGCGGGGTGCACCGGAACCATTTTCTAGCAAGATAAAGTGCACAAAACCTGCCTCTCAAGATGCACGTTACCGTCCTGCTACGCAAAGTTAACTCCATGCACAGAAACTGCCTTTGGTGACCATTTCAATCCTTCCTGGGCATGCAATGTGAAATACCTCTGCCATCACACAGACTGGCCCAGAGACATATTTGAGCCACCCAGGTTTGAAAATTAAGTATATACTATATCATGCTTCTTTACCAGGCAGGGTCTGCACCAAAGCCCTGGCACAGGAGCCCTCCTGTCGCCTTCAGCAGGATTTGGAGCAAGGCCTTTCTTCCAGTGGAATGAGAAATACTTTTGCTGCAAGCTGGGGTCCCGGCCTTGCAAGCATTTATGCTTTTGAGAGGCAAAACCCATTTGAATACTCCAGGTGCTAAAAGCTAAAAAGCTAAAAGCTAAAAGCTAAAAGCTGCTCACAGGTGTAAGGGTTTGCAGCACCTGAGCAGACTAGGTTTATGTTGTGTATAGGGCCTGATTTAAGAAAACACGTTTTTCTATTGCTGTCTGGTGTATTTGTATCATCTTTTCATTTGCAGGAGTTTACCAATATCCCCGATTACATCCTGTCCTGACCTCGTCAGAGTACGTACACCAAGTGCCACAGTCCTTGTACCGTAGATTTTTTCCTCCTATTTCCATGGTGCATGGTATATCTGGGAAAAGAAGGATTTACTAATTGGCAGCAAAGAGGGCTGACCCACAGCTTCCATGTGTGACTTTCTGAAGATTGCTAATACGGCCTCGTGCCTCAGTTTCCCCAGGCATATCATGTGCGTGGTGATACCTTCGGCTTTCCGGCAGTACCGTAAGAACTGAGTGAAACATTTCTAAAGCTTTTTGAGGCTGACAGGCATAAAGGGCATTTATAACGGCGTTTGTCAGACTACTTCCAATATTCATCCGGACTCTTTAATAGCAATGCTTACTATTACTAAATTGTACCGCCCCGAAGCACCGAAAAACACCAAGATCCAGCCTAAGCAACGCGACCAAAGTCAGACATAAAGAGTAAGGAAGAGCCAGAAAGTGAGCAGGAGTCTGAGGCTAGCATGGAAACTGCTACACCATCTGTCCTCCCGGCTTGCTCGAAAGACATTGCACAATTAGAGTATAACGGAGTATCTGACATTGTTTTCCTGCATTATATTCAAGCTTCATTCTCGCTTGTCGTAATGACCTCGTTATTGATTTGTGGGGCTTCCCCTTAAAGCTTCTGCATCTTTCATGACACGTAGCCGACATACAGGCTATACATTTTATATTTATGTCATGCTATCTATATCACAATATCCATCAAATATCATCATACACTGGTTCATCATGTCCTGCCAATATTTACAGGTATGTTTGAACATAAATATTTTGATAACTCCTATTTAAATCTGACTATAGCTGTTTACAGTATCAGGTACTAAATCTATTTGATCAATTAGGTAGATAAGAGTAAACGGTGAATATGTATGTTTATCAAATGCCTTCTTCAACATTTGTGCAGCAGTATGTCTTCTTTCGGATTTTCTAATAAGTAATAATAATAATAAAAATACATTTAATTGCTGCAATCATGGTCATGGCTCGTGAGATGTTTTAATAAAGGAAAATAATCTATAGAATTTCAGCTATTTTAGTAAATGTTTAGAATGTGCATTTTAATCTCTCCAAGATCATCATCCTTGTTCTAAGTATGAGTTCCTAAAATCCTGTGTTGTGATTTGCTTTTATTCTCATTTTTGGCTTAAGCTATAGGCTTGAAAGTGGCAGCTCTGAAAACAGATTTCTTTATCCAGAAGCCAGTTTGGAGAGCGTCCACACAGGCTGCTATTCTAAGGCACCATTTCGAAGACTGCCATCTCTACGATGGCATATGAGATGTAATTTAGTCTCTGTGTTAATTTAGCCCAGGGTCTCTCCTGAACACAGAAGACCAGCCGTGCCAAATTCTGTTAAACTAGGGATGGTGCTTTTGTGATACGGACAACTGTCTACCAGGGATTGAGCTGAGACCACCAAACTACTTTCATTTAGATTCTCAATTTAGTCTTGAACCAAGGTCAGAAGGTAAATAGCCAGGGCTTTATCTTCCCAGCCAAGCGCCTGGTAGAGGGTCTCTTTGAAGTGGAGTATGATCACTGGCGGTTTCAGAACTAATGTCCAAGACAGTGATGTATAATACATTTGCTTCCATTTTACATCTGCTGGTATGATCGCAGGTTAATTTAAGGAGGGTTTCCTGACAAAGGAGTGTTTCTACCCAGCTGTAGTCTTAAAAACTAAATTAACGGAAATTAACTCAAGATGCCTTTTTCACACCCCTATCTCCCCAAAGCATATATGTATTTTTTTTTCCTCGCTGCTTTGAATGCCAGTTACTTTGGGTCCAATCCTGCTCTTACTGAAGTCAATGGCCATATTCACATTCACTTCAATGAGTAAGGCAGTTTGAGGATGCTCCCTACATCGGTTAGTGTTTGTGGCTGCACATCCTCCATGTGGTCAGAGGGAAGGAGATTTCCACTTGCAGGGACATTTTCTGCCATGACACACCAATAATGGTATCTGGTGGCAGACACCACTGTGCAGGCAGGCTCTACACTCATCGTTCAAGCCAGTCAAGCCACAAGCCTTGAGCACAGGGACACATTTGTGGTCGTCTGGCACTACTAATTTAGCAGGTCCTGTGACTTTCCTCCTGTGTCACCCCATTCACCTGTACCAGTGCATTTGGGGTTTTTTTAAGGACCTGGGTTCAAAACCCTGAACGTTCCTGCAAGGTTTATTCCCAGATAAGCTCCCTAACCCAGTTCACATCATTGCCCTGCAAATGGTTGTGCCAGCACAGGCACACTACTGTGTGGGGCACGGTGAATAGCTGGGTGCAAGGGGAAGATGGCCACCAAAGACCCTATCTCTTCCAACCATGCCCCAAAACTCCCACAGATTAATTCCTCTTCCCAGTGGTGTGCCATGACACTTCATGCAGTTACTCAGGACAGCAATGCAACCGTCCTCCTGCTGATGGCCCCTTGCACATGACATTGCTGCATCTGGCCCTGGGGGCCTCTGGGCTGGGACAGACCCCATCGCTGTGCTGCACCTCAAGGCTGGGAGACAAGGGAGGCTTCGTACGCTTCCCTGGCACCAAAAAATCTGTAGGACTATCTTTCATGCTGATAAAAATGTCTCAGAGATATCTACCCCGTGGTGGTGTGCTTCTAACCAGAGCTAATCTGATGCCAGCATTGGGAACGTGTTTGCTGCCATGAGTCTGCGCACCTCTCACCTTGGGTCGGTTCTTCACATCAGCGTCGCCAGCTGTAGGATCAGGGCCTGCATGAGAGGGAGGGGGAATCGCTACCATTTTGCCTTTAGTATTTGTGTTCTGCCATGAAGGGCTGCTGTAGAATTGATTTGTATCCAAAAATCCTGTTTTATCAAAGCTTTTAATTGAATACACCTGAAAAATCTTTCTTTTCATGCCACAATTTCTTGATTAAAATAGAGCCAGACTTCACCTAACTGGGTCTGAAGTTTTATGGCTAGCCAAGAAGTGGACTGGAAAGGAAATAAAGCCCTGCAAACTCTGACTAGTGTGCCTAGGCACAGACGTGTGCCACGCAACACCCTTCCTCCCCTGCACCCAGATACTGACAGGCAATTCCTGACATCACATGGCATGAAATTTTGCAGCATTTAAGCACAATAGGCTGAAATTAAAGAGATATGTTTACTTTCTCTTAGTAATACTGGTGAACGCACTGTGAGGGATGGATAAAGCTGGTTTCTGTTCAAATGCATCCAAAAAAAACCAGACAATTTTGCACTATACAATGAAATCACAGAAAAACAAGGCTGGAAAGAGCATCAAGAAGCCACCTAGTCCATTCCTCTGCCCCAGGGCAGGGTCACCTGTATTTTTCAGACTGATGTTTGTCTAACATGCAGTTAAAAGCCGCCAGGCGGTCTGTCCCAGCGCTGCACTCTCTCTGCTCATGGGAAGTGTTTCTTAACATCTAAGCTGAACCTCAGGGCTGCACCTGATGCCCTTCTCTTCTTGTCCTAAACCCTTGGACCCAGAGAATAGACTCATCCCACTTACAACAGCTTTGTACATGTTTGACAGCTGCTATCATCTCTCCCTTCATGACTCCCTGCTACAAGTTAAACTCACCAAGAGTTTTTCAGTTCTGATCCTCTGCTTCAGTGTAGCCATGGTGCCTTCCCAGGCTGGTGTCATGGGTAACCTCTCTCTTCCACTGAGCAGAACAAGGGCAAACCCCTGAAGGTCTCCACACAGGACAATCTTCCTTTTTGATGGTGGTTATAGATAACTTGTTTCTGGTGAAGTTATCTGGCCATGTCACATCCAAATTACAGTATTTTGCGTTCAAGATTAGTCCATTGCTTTGAAATTGTCTATTCTTGGCAAATCCGCACTGACTGTCATTGACTGCAAGAGTTGTATTGTGCTTTATTCATATTCTGTATTATCAGCAGTTCCACCCAATGACTTAGGCATTTCAGAGAAGACATCCCTGCTAAAAAAAGTGCCTGATTCCAGTCACAGAAGAAACTCCTGGCACTAGTAGAAAACAAATCCAAAGGAAGATTGATCCATAGCTATTATGCTACAAAATAAATGGCATTCATTTCAGTCTAGGCAGTGTTATTACTGTCCTGTGTAGTCTAGGAAAAATCAGCTACTTCTGGGGAAGATTTGTCCTTTACCTTGGATCCATAAGACAGGAGTATATGATGCTGCTTGGCAATTGGGGAAAGAACTCCCTCCCTCAGGTTCTCTGAAAGTCCCTGCTTCTACCCAATAACTATACCAGGGACTTAAGTTAGCTGCCTAAATTGGATAGTGTGCATATGGCCTGCAACATCCCTGGTGGGAATTCCCCATCTGTAAAAAAGAAAGCAATTTCTACCTAACAGTGGGCTATGAGGAAAGAATTAATAAGCTAAAGAAGATGAGACACTCCAATAAACAGTCAAACTCTCTAAAGGGCTGTGCCGGGTCACTGCTCTCCAGCTGGAGGTAGCAATCCCGCAGACCCCTCAGCACACTGGGATGACATGTTTGACCAGACCCTTGACCACCCAGCTACCCCTTTTCTTGAGGTGTCAAGGTTTGTCACATCTCATAGCTGTTATCAACTGAAAGACCAATGTTGAAGTCATGGCATGTCTACACTGTGAGTGCAGAACCACCCATGCTGGCTTCAGGCTTTAGACCCAGCAGCAGAAGGAGAAGACTACGAAACACAGCTTATTAATACAGCTAAACTACAGCCACAGACCATCTAATACGCCTGCATAAATGTGGCATAAATGGTTTTTACATCACTCATCATTAGAAGCTCCCTGGCTAGATGGTATTGGAGGTGACAAGAAGAAGTGTGAACATCACACCCCCTGACTGGAAGATGAATAATGGGATCCGGTACCTGAAAACTGAAGTTAGACTCATTGAGCCTTATTTAGCCTGTCTAAATTTCCTCCTAAACAGCTCAAGGTCCTCAGAAGCACCAGGCCAGCAGGCACCACCAGGCTTAGTGTCTGGGGTGGGAATGGTCCAGTGAGATAAAGAGGAAATTCGGAAGTAATTAATGACTAGGAAAAATGGCCAATGCTGCAGCGGAGTCTCCACTGCTGGAGACTTCCCCCTCAAGACTGGATATTTTTCCAAGTGAGATTCTCCGATCCAAACATGCGTTTATCCACAGACATCCTCTGGACTGCATTAAACAGCAAGGCAGATTAGACAAACACAGTTGTCCCTCTGGCTTTTAAATCTGTGACTCCCCATCTACCCAGACACTACAGAGCCTCATTCTCCCAATGAGTAACACCAGCCTAACACAGGCATACCAATTCTCTTCCACAAGACCTCTTAACATACCAGGTCTGCAGTAATTAATGGCACATAGGCAACCTTGCTTCTCCCCATCCAGGAGAGGTACATAACAATTTGATCCCTTTAGGCCTAGAACCATAAAAAGAAGTCCTTCCAAAAATGCATGCATCTGTGCCTACCATTTCAAAACACAGCCATCTGATGGTATCTGCAGACCAAATTAGGCATTTTGGCTGCCTATACCAAAAGAAGAGTGAAATGGGATCCAAAAAAAGCCATGCTGTTGCATGGAGAGTTGTCAGCGCTGGCCAGAAGGGGATATCTGCCAGTTAGGAGAGGCTCAAGACCCTCCTCTGGGCTCCAGAAGACACCATATCTCCCTCTTGGACACAGAGAACCACACACCCTTTCTCTAGCCAAGGAAAAGTGGATAAAGGTTTGTAAATTTGGGTTCAAAAGATGGCAGCATGATGCTTAAATAAGCTGGACATCTTGTTGTTTATGAAGCACGAGGACCTGGCTGTGCCTTCCTTCTCAGCCTGAACATTTCCTACATCCTCAGAGTGTCCTGGTCACAGACTACAGCGAGGCTGTGTTGGGGACACTTACCATCCTCCTATGGAAAGTGGGTCACTGTGCAGAAACCTTCTGGTAAGAGGGAATGCCACTGTCTCTGACCACAGCTGAGCACAGACGCTTGAGAAAAGAGCTGTAAAAACCCAGTGCATGACCTTTTCAGTGCTCTCACACCTGTGCATCTTCTCATCACCCATAAAATGCCATGCCACTTCTTTTTATTTTGGACCCTGCCAGTTTTGAGTGTAGCAGTGCCTGATGGTGGTAGGCATTGGTGATGTGGTAGGCACTGGTGACGATGGCAGGGGTCTGAGTGAGGATGCAGTGGCTTCCTGCTAGGAGACACATGAATTCGCCCCACCATGTGGTGCAAGTAGGGCTGATAGGAGAACTGATGTGAAATGGTGTGCGTGCTTTGTGTCGAGCAGGAGCATCAGTCCACACCAGATGAAGATCTGCCCTTAAGTTTTAATACAGATGAGCATGGACCAAGTCTGAGCCATGCAATCGTGACTTTCCCAGTTCAGATCCGGCACAAACCAAAATAGTGGTACGGCTCTTACTCAGGAACAGACTGACCCAAACCCCTGCGATCACCACGTCTCTCAAAAAGATTGCTGCTAAATCCAAACTGTGAAATTGGGACTTGGCCCTAAACCAAGTCAGCATCTTGGCTGGACTGGAAAAAGCCACCAAGTAGACACTAAGAAATGAGTAGTCTGCTCCCCTTTCTACAGAAATCTTTTCCAGGGTCTCAACCAAGTGCCCCAAATTTTCAAACCTTTATCACCTGATATAAAATAATAATTATATATATATTTTAAAAAAAAGGAATGGAAGAACAGTGTTATAAAAACATAAAGGAGTTTTACAGATGATACATAGGGACTTGTGCAGATTTTTATTTGGGGGAAAGGGGTGGATTTGTAGTGAAGCACTTGGACCCAACTATGTGCACCACCTCTCTCAAAAATTCAGCCTTCCTGTAATCCTTCTCCTCCTTTCCCCTGCCCTTCTATTCCCCCTACCCACCAAGAAAAATTTGGACATCCCATAAAAGTTAACTGCCTGAAGTTGCAGTATAAGTCCTGTTATGCATCCAGTTCCCTTTCAACACACACACAAACACACACACACAAAGGAAGCCATGGGAATTTTTTTGGAAATTCAGTGGTGCTGGTGCAGTGTGTTTACTGGGATATAAAGATACAGCAGAATTAAGGTACATCCAGGCAATTTTTCAAACGTGCCTGGAAGAGATGGCAGGGATTTCTCTCAACAGTGTTGAATTCAAATCTGAGACACAAGGTTTGGTGAAAAGGACTGCTATTTTTAATACCCACAGTTTTCTTGTGTGATTCCAGCTCTCTAAGACCCTAAGACCTTTAAATTCCATCTAGTGTCTATCACATGCCATTGAATTGGCATGTTTGCAAATTGCATGCAGTGAGATCCTTCCATACCAGCAGCTCTGTCTCAGATTCCCCACCATCCCTGCCAAACTAGTATTGCCTGCACATTTTTTTCATCTTTTCATTGAGTTCTGTGTGTCAGCCAACACATTCTTTAGAATAGGCTTCAGTAGGCATGGTAACTGGTTCCTGGTTGCAAGCTGCCTTATGCATTTGCTCCTATTTCTTTCTGGATAATTTCCCCCCCTCCTTCTTCTTAGGTGAGGACTTAAAACGTGTTTAGCGTTATCTGCTCCATCTGTTGTGCTTGCGATAAATAGCCGAGATATAATAAAAAGTCCTAATTGAGGTAGTGATGCGGTGAATAAGCAAAGCTTGTTCATCGGGACTGTGAATCTGGACTGTTGATAGCTGCAGGTACCTCGGGGCTGCTCAGCCTGACTGCTATGTTGACTTTGTCTAATTGCAGGGGAGGAGCTAGAAAAGCAGTGAAGGGCAGTGGCACACACAGCAGGATAGCTGAAAAATACTGGCATAACCACGCAGAGCTAAACAAACTGACTGACAAAGCTCTTGGCGTATTATTAAAAAATCTGGCAAAATGCTCATCTCTTGACAAAAATGTAGAAAGACTAGTAATGCATAACTTTATCCGATGTTGGATTTTAAAGTGGCTAATGCCAAGTTGTCTGTCAAAATTAATAGGGCATTGCTTCTTCTTATAGAATAGGAAAAAGAGAGAGATCGCGCATACATTTTATTCATTTATTCATCTCTAACAAAAATGATGTATCTGCTAAAAATTTATTTAGGGAGGGCTTTGGGGTAGATGCTAATGTTAATTCTGAAAAAGCAATACTCAGGGAGTGATACGAGTTTATACTTACCGGGGTTAACGGATAAAACCTCCCAGTAATACCAGAAAAAGCCTGCTATCATCTCAAACCTCAGTACGAGGAAGTTTCAGCCCAGAGACACCGCAACCAACCTGCATCTCTGCCCAGATGCATATTTTCCTCTTCTGATGATTTTCATTTAAATCCAACAATTTCATTTTAAAATTTGCTGCTTCAGTAGAATTTCCTTGGTACTCAGGGTCCTCACAGGCAGTAATCCATAAACAGATTTGTTTACCATCAGCCACAGTTAAACGTGCTCTGCTTTAGTGTTTGCATGAGATTTTGACTCTGTTGCTTTAACTATGGATACCTGACACCTGACACCTTTGCGACTACATCTCCCAGAATATTCTATGATGCTTATCTTTTTTGCCGGAGAACTTGCACCGACCTTCTCCGAGCACCAGCTCCATTGTACAAGCCTAGCCACCCAGCTAAAAAAAAACATTAAGAAATTTGCCTAAGTTGCTTTGCTATCTTTCAAATGACTAATTACAGGTCCTGAAAATTTCCGAAGACTTGCCCTTTCTATACAAAACTCATGGATGCCAATACTGTCCCTCCTGCTCTGGATAAACAGCCAAACCAGCCTGCAAACCCTCCAGTGCTTCTGCCCATGGTGCAGAGCTCCCGGAGCTCCATCCCGAGCACAGATCACTGTGAAACCAAAAAATGCCGGGATCGGTGAAGATGCAGCTGGCTTCCTTTCCAATTCGAGGGATTTCTGCATAGCCTGAAAACAGTACAACAAAATGCTACTGAAAACAGCCTGGTGTATTTGGGTGTTTCCAGGCGGGACCAAAGTCAGGAAGCCATTTTATTAGCACACCCAACTAAAGAAAACACATTCCCTGCCTTAAGAAGGGGATAGTCCAAGTGATGATGACTTTTCTTACCGTTTTTTATAGCAGGCTGTGAACTTTGCACACATCCATTGTAAAACTGCGGGGAACTCACTGGTCAGTACTGATGAACTGATGCACTCATGGGGTGCAGCACTTTGTATCCATAGTTCATGCATTGGCAAATATGGCCCATTTTGTGGTGTTTGGGCTTTGTCTTTTCCCAAGGAGCCTAATAAGCATTGCTGGACTGTCCTCACAGCGGCGATAGAGAATACATTTCAAAGCACAAGCATTTTCAACAGGTAAGGAGAGAAGTCCTGCATCCACAGCACCTCCAGAAGCCACCAGCCTGGTACGTGGCTGAGTATTCCTGCACCTCAGATGGGGAACACTCAAGACTTTGCAGATCCTTGGAGTCACCCTATGTATTTCAGCATTTTAAACCCCCCCTTCCAGATGGGACAGGATGAATGCGAGTGTCTGTAGGAGAGCCGAAGCCTTTCATTGCGAACGAGTCACCCCCCTGGAGGAGTGCGAGTAAACGTTGACACTCGACACACACGAAAAAAAAAAAGAATTGTGCAAACGTTCTTCAAAGGCTGACGGAATAAACATGTAAATACAAGATGGGCTGATTTCCTACTGTTCATGTTTGCTTACTGTGAACATTTGGTTCACTTGGCTTTCCTCATTATTTCAGCTGGGGAAAGTCACTATATGAATTAATAGCAGATTTCCCTGCTGAAAATAAATGTTTACCAGTATTTTTTTTTTTCCTTTTGGCAGAGACCAGGCTTTTTTGTCTGACTGCCTCCTTTTTGGCCTGCACATCCCTGAGGTGTGTAATTAAAGTGAGGGAATTTGCGCATAGTGCTTTAGGGGCTTAGTGAATAGAAAACACAGCATATTTCATTGATTTGGTGCACATGATATTGTCAGAGTGTATATTTTCTTTGTAAATTGCAAAAAGTGAGCCATAATAATACACGTGCATTCGACCCTGTGTGTAAAAAAAAATTAAAAAACAAATAAAAAGAAAAGAACTGTATCTGTTTCCAAATTCTAATATAAAATATATTCCAAAGACCAACTTAGATTAAAACAAAAAAGGCAGGAGCTTCAACACAGTTCAGAATTAACAATCAAGCTATACTTTCCTCAAGATATAATTTCACTTAGGGTAGGTGTAGAAATCTTTGAAAAATTCATTATACAGAGCCACATGTGAAAATAAGATTTGTGTTAGTAAAAGATTCTTCAGCTGCTCTTAAAAAAAATAAAAAGTATCTTAAATAGCATGTGTGTATAATGTATAAATAGCATCCAACCTGTGCAGTGAGTGGGCATCTGTGATACGCCTTACATGTTCTGTGGACGGCGGGTTGAAATAATGTTGTGTGTGTTGGGACAGGAAGGGATAAGGGAAAATAAACTCTTTTTTCTGGAGAGGTCTTTTGGGGGGAGCTCTAAACAATTCACATTGTGGAACTGCCACGATGGTCAGGTTGGTGCAAATACATTTTCCCACTACAAAAAGGAGACGGATATCCATGACCCACGTTGTGCACCCTTTGGACCTGGTGAAGAGGTACAACCAGAGAACAAGAAGCACAGGTGACAACTACAGCATTCCAAGTGACCCAGCTCAACCCGACTCAACTTCTGCTCCACCAGCTGATACAGCACATGGGACATGTTTCCTAGCATTCCCTGTCCTGTCTCCAAATGCAGCACCATCTCAGACATCAAGGAAGATGACTACTGAAGCAGCCCTGAGCACCATCAAGAGGAGGAGAGCCCTCTAATACACTTTTTGTATGCTATTTATGTAGGCTGTAAATACCAAGAGTCTGGCCAGGAGTCTCCGCATTGCACAAGTGCCAAAATACAAATAATCTGCGTGCAAGGAGCAAAGCAGGTTCACCAATCTCCCGTTCAGTGGCGAGCAGTCCTAGCCCGCCCAGGACTGAAGGCCCAAGGCTGATGCTGTGATCCTCTGCTTAACAGATGGATGGTGACACGCTGGAACAGATTATCTGGTGAGACAGTGCAATTTCCAGCACTGGAGGTCTCTGAGGTATCTTCCAGCCCTATTGCTCAATGAATCTATAATTCATCATTTTGTGAGCCAGGCAATACACTCCCTCAACTCTCAAAACAGCATGCAAAGGACAAATTGCTCTTTTTGCATCTTTTCCCACTAAGCAGAAGGGAAAACAAGACATGGGGTGGGAATGCAGAGAGAAAGGAGGAGAGTTCAGCATCTCCCCACAGCTCTATTCTGTCCAGGCTATAAAGCTTTGTACATGTTTATTCGTATCCAAAAAAATGCATGTGAAAATACAATTTTTCTTTTCTTTCCTTTGACCCTTCTGATATCTTCTTCACAGCAGAAGATTAAGTTCAATTTCAAGAATCCACTGGAGAAAAAATGCATGTAGAATTGAAAAAGAAGCATTTTATCATTAAAAGAAGACATCCCAGGGCGTGTTAGGGGATACCAGCAGAGAGAGGCTGTTTTGTTGGGACCTCAGGCCTTATCCTCCCTGAATTTCCAGCTCTGTCTGGCACACTTGAAAAAAGCAGCTAATTCAAACAGTTGATTTTGGTTCGCTATTATTACAAGACAGTTCTATAACAGGCAGGATTTGGGGACTGCGATTATGAGTTATCTGTACTTCAAGGTATTTATTCTAACTGTAAATGACCTTCCTAACCTTCCCTCATTCTCACTCCATCAATGTGCTGGACTTCATCATTTAAAGCCAAATCTAACATTATTTGAAGTCCAAAGCAGCACGATCCACTTGTAACAATGTTATTTGCAAACTGTCAAATAAATTAAATATTTAATTAATCTACTGATGCCCCATCCTATTATTTCCCTGATCTGGAAAGACAGAAGTAAAACCCAAGTATATCATCCCAGCTTTCTGTGGACATTCATTTATGTCTCACAGTCGCATCCCAGCACCGTGTGAGTCAGAGCCATTTCAGCCTCTGCTCAGCAGACCTGCAAAGTCCAGTCAAAGTCAAAGCAAAGTCAATCTTGTTGGGTTCACCCAGTTGCCAAGCAGTGGGGCATTTCCTGAACAAAAGTTTGCATTATGAAGTCAAGGTATTTTATACCAGTTTTGGGGTTGCCTTTTTAATTTATAGACAATAAGAAGAGAAAAGCAGCACAAGTACACTTGAATAACAGCAGTGCAAGAAGTACAACATTGCATGCATAGAGCTGGAAAGGAGAAGCCTATTTAATCTCTCCAGCTGCAAGGGCTTCCCTGCCTGCCAGCCATGCAGCAGTGTTTGTAGGATGTGGGAACTGCTTCAGGGAGGCAGATTCATCTGGCACCCCCAAGGACAAAGTTAGCAATGCTCTTCAGCAGTCAGCACACACAGAAACTTTGCCATTTATATGTAATGGTTATGTGACATTCCCTGATCTTAAAATAACAAAGCATTTTAATCACAGAGAGTTTGACCTTTTGGTCAAGTGGAACACTTGCTATTTAATTTCTTTACTTTTCGTACAACACATTAGAGCCTCCCTGTACAGTAACTCAGGAGACTGCTCGCCCCAGAAAGGCTGGTTTTGTGGTAAAGGCAGCTACAAAAGGTTCAGCTCATGTCTGCGTACAGCCTTCCCAGCTGGCTTCAGACAGGTTACTCATGCTTCAACCCATCTGACCCAGTTTTAGTTATCCAAGGGGGACATACAAGCGTCTCTCTCTGCATCCTCTGGGAAGTCAGCAGAAAGGAAGGACCCTGTCTGCAGGATAATTCAGACTATCCAGGCCTGAAATGCCTTGTAGAGACACCTCTTTCTACAGTTCCTGGTCTGAAGTGGACTATCGGGTCCCTACATGCAGAAATTTGCTGCCTTGGTTACATCCCTGAAGATTCATGGCGGTTTTTATCTTCTTGTTCCAGCCAGAAAGTTCCAAATGGCATCAAGCACTCAGATTTTGAGAACGAAAAGCAGGAATGAAACCAAGAAAGAGAGTCCCGTGTTCTCATACAAGAGGCGGTTCTCACAGACGTGTGATCTCAGTTGATCGGGGCAGGCAGGACAGACCTGTACTGACAGCCCTAATGGCGATGCCCGCTCTAATCCCTGGCTGCATTTGGAACCTGCTGAGGTTCACCCCCCCTTTGAAAGTCACTCACAAACTACAGAAGAAATCTGTCGAATTGGCTGAGCCTCTTCAAATAGCACATGCCTACATTTGCCTACCCACCAGGAAACAGTGTGATTTATATTTCTTCACACATGATCATTGAATTTTGTCAAGCACCATTAGAGTGGCAGTGACGAATTGGAGTTTTGTAGCAAATCCACGCAACACCAGCAGCAGCCATGAAGAGTAGATGAACCACCTCCCACCCTGCCTTCAGAAGGACCACACTAGCCTGCTGCATCCCAAATCACAGCTTTGCTCCTTGAGCTAAAGGAATTTTTCTTAAAGGGCATCACTGGTAGGTTGCTCATCCTTCCAGTAGATGGTCTAAAGAGCTGACCATCACAGCTACATAGACACATCTACATGCAAATGACCACAGCAGCTCTGGTGACAGCCCTGGTGACAGTGGGGGAAAGGGATCACATGGTGGCATGGTGAGTCCCCTTCAGAGTCCTCCCAGCTCCACCCAGAGTGCACACTTCTATCCACACCACGCTTACAGGTCCCCCTGCACATCCAGTCCACGCCACCCCCTACAACCATCAGGAAGAAATTGCTCGTACGCTAAAAGCAGTATGGAATTATTCATTTGAAGCTTAGTCCTTCCCAAATGAATCCCCTTAGCTGCTGACCCATGATGGAATGAAAGGTCCTTTGTACTCTATTGCCAGGACATATGATCAGGGGAGAGAGGAGAAAAGGGACACTCATTCTAGTGGCCACTACAAACAAAATTAGGCATGAATACATAGCACCTCTTTTCTGACACTGCCAAAATTGTGCAGTGTTGTATTAATGGACTTGCATACAGCTTAAAAGTAAGTTTATTTCTGGCTTGTCTTGGTGCCCACAAAGAGCGTTTCAATGCCAGTAACAAATTTCTTCAGAAGTTTGTCAAGAAAAAAGTCTTCCTGCCAGACATTCACCTGTACCTGCCACAGTGCTGACCTGGTTCAAAACTGATCCAGCAGCAGGGTGGACCAGACATGCTCTGACCTGCCGTCAAGCCCCATTTTCCATGATGTCATAAAAGCATCCAGCTGGATTAAAGGAAGGGGCAGATCCCCAGTCTGTAGATGTGAACATCCTTTGCCTCCAGTAGAGCCTGAATCCTTCTGGGGAAGGGGCAGAACTCAGCTCAACTCAGCAACAGCCTGGTCACCTAAACAGGCACTAAAAACCATAATGAAAATAAATGCAGTAAAGACAGGTGTTGATGCTCCTCTTTCCTCTCTCTTTTTAAACAACTTTACACTAACTCGTTACAAACTCCTGCCCCATCACTTCGTCCCCTGCGGTCACTCAGCATAGTTGTGTAGCAGAGGGACCTGCTCCCAATAGGAAGTCTTTCCATCTTCCTCACAGCCAAGAAATGGGAATGTGAAGGCAGCATGACTCAGGACTTACAATAAAAACCCCACCGTCTGCTCCTCAACTTTCAGCCTTTCACTCTTCACCCCCCCCTTTTCCTGGGGCTCTGATTGCAAGCTGATCATGTTCCCGAATACCACAGGTCATTGTCTTCCCACAGCCTCAGGAGCTGCAACCTGCTGAGGCCGCAGTGCCAGAAGGCAGCTCTTTCCCTCTTTGTGGTTTGCAGCCTTTTTTTTTTTTTTCTTTTTTTTTTTTAACATTTCCTAAAGGGAAGAGGCGCTCGGACCGGGTGTTACCACCACACACATTTTCATTTCGCAGTGTTGGTGGTGGCTCGTAGTCGTGTAGGCGCCAAACTTGAATTCAACAAGCTTCGGCTTTTCCCCTCTTTGTGCTTTTCGAGATGACTTGCGAGGAATAGGTATGTATTTGTAGCTCCATTTTAAAATCTAACTACTGAGCAGAGACTGCCAAATTTCAGCCCACAGCAAATTCTTACAACCCAGCTGTAACCCTTCAAAACAGAGACTGCTAACATATGGTTGTGTCAGTGGGAGCTTCTGTAATGCAATTTATTGTTGTGTAGGCTCTTTCAAGCTACTACACATGAAAGGTAACGGGAACATTTACTCTTCGATGGGAGTTTAATCTTAGATTTACCTCATTTGAAACAAAACCATCATTTGCATCTCTAATACATAAGCAATCACCTGTAAAGAGTGCTTGTGAATAGAGATATTTCTTGACTGTCATCAGAGCCTTTGTTCCTGCCTGGGGTTTTGCCTAAGAAAAGGCAGCAGAATTCATTCCTCTTCCAGAGCCTATGCACAAAACCCACTGATATTGCTAGAAAACAGTGATAAAGAAAGGAAAGCACTCTCATGAAGTGGAACAGATACTCCCAGCTAACATGGGGCTTGTGCTAGGTTCTTTCTGTTGCATGCATATATAATATATAATTTAATTCCTCTATGCTTTGCCTTCCGTGTCCTTTCTATATCTAAGCGTTACAGTGTATGGTTAAGGCTTCAAGCAGAAGTAATCTGGTGTTGCAGTGAAAGTGCTTGATCCTGCACAAGCAATAAAAGATAAGGCTATTCCACAAGATGGTGAAGTGTGCTCACTACTCAGCCTCATCTTCAGCAAAGGGACCTCCAGTGGTGCATGATCCTTTTGTGTGGCCCATGCCATCTCAATCAAGTTGGCATCATGAGCTCGTTGACACCACGAAGCACCTCTTCTAAATGAGGACACAGATTTGGAGTTGAGGATGTTAAAAACCAAGTCCCTTTACTTGGTTTAGGCTGGGTCTAGTAAGATGGCAAGCGCTCTCTCCCAGGCCCAGCCAAGTACTTGTGCAACATCCAGCTCCAAGCCCAGCCACAGAGATAGGATTTTTCTTATATGAGAAGGACGGAGAGCTCACTGCTTTCAGATTTTTTCCTTTTTTCCCCGCCTTGTGTAACTTCTACCTACAAAGGCATAGCATTAAGTAATTGCTGACCAGACCATAATTCAAGAACGTGACCTCAAACTCTGACCTACCAGTGCCTCAAGCTGAATTCCTTAGTCTGAATCCAGGATGAAGGTACCTAAACTTACATCACCTTTAGGAAGGGCTTGCTCTAAAGTCCTGTGCTCTTCTTAAGGGGTTCCAAGGTGAGACACAGATTGCAGAAGACATTATTGATAAGTCTTTTGTTCTTTCCCCTCCAGGGCAATTAATTTAATTTGGCATTTCAGTTGGGCTAAGACATTGAAAGGTAGCTCAGATATTCATCTGTGGCTCTGAAGTGGGGCATGCAGAAGCACACAGACTACAGATGAAAAAGTAACAATTAGGGGAAGAAGGGATATTTTAAATAACTTTAAGACATGGAGATGGTCCTGTTTTCTTTCCATGATGTGATTACTCTGAAACCTATCAATTGCCTTTACATACCATCAGTGCTAACTTTCAAAGTTGATCCTTTTACTAGAAATTCCTATCCAATATGTATACCGAGAATCTCTACATGACTCTTCAATATCAAATACCCAGGAGACCCAGCTCCAGTTTCCCTATAGAGAGGGCCATTTGCAAAGGACACCAACTCTCTCTCTCTCCTGTAATACACACGATCTTCTCCAGCTAACATCATAAAACATGAAAAAATTGCCTTTTTTTCCTGATAGTTTATGTTTCTGTCCTCTGACTACCAAGCAATGAGTGCCCTGGTTACTACAAAAGTCGTGCACACATGTCTTCTGCCAGCATGGTGTCATGTCTTCTTGTCAGTGTGTTATTTAGTACTCAGTGTTCCTATTATCTTCAAACTGGCTCTGGATTTGTTCCAAAGATTGCAATGTTATTCATGAAAACTTTGGTGGAGGGTTTACAGTCAACAGACTGAGCAATAGGTTGGGGGGGGAGGGCAGGGAGACATGGGGGTTGGGTTTTGGGGGGAAAAACAGAGGGAGTTCATATAGATATGTGCCAATTATCAATCTGAGAGTCCATGTTAATCTGTCTGGATAAAAGGAATTCTGTGAGGTGAGGAAAATGTGGAGGACTGATACATGGAAGGAGGGAAATTTCTCTCCTAGACGGGAATCACCAGGAGGTCTCCCAGTCAGGTTAAGTGCCCTCTCTGCTTTGATTATTTGCCAATTTATTACCATGTCTGCTATTCCAAACAAGCAAATAAACAGAGCAGAAACCTAAAACATATCTGTATCAGGCTTCAAGATGAGACATTAGCAACACTTTCATAAATGATATTTTTTCAGTGCTAGTTTGGCTACCTCTTTGTCTCCCCAAATCTTGTCACTCTAAATCAGTGTAAGAGCTACCCTCACTGGATAGCTCAGTTTTACTATCACTAGAATTATTCAAGCATATTAGCAGACTTCTAGACAAGAAGACCTTGTGGTCTGATGTAAAGTCTTATTTTCCTTTATTAAACCTCCATTTCTTACATTTGTTAGAACAAATAAGCAATTGAATATTTTATTAGAAAGAATAGGGTTTATTTTTGTTAGTTTAATATATTTGCTCCATGGCAGAGCCTCTGGGGATGAATATTTTGCTTCCCTGATGGCCCTAAAGGGATGGCACTTCTAGAGTCTGATCTTCTCAGCCTATTCTAGCAGTCTGCAAGTGGCATTTTGCAGTACAGAGGCAAATCTTCAGATGCTAAGAGAACTTCTGCTGCTGAAAAAAAAAAAAAAAAAAAAGAACCACATCATTTTCACTCTTCTACTTAGGTATTGTGGTTTTGGTATCGGTCTACTTGTGTCTGCATCACACTTTTCCATGGATAATCAGCATTGTCAACGCTATAGAAAACCCGAAGAGGCTTGCACACAGGTAGGAGCATTTGGCCCAAGCGTCAGCAGGCTGTAGGATCTGTATTGCGGAGAAGGCTGGTGTGCAGGCAGGGACCATGGCTTAGGTATGGGGTGGGAACCTCTTCAAAGCATCTGTTCTCCACCTGAGTCCTGTTTCTTTTTTCCCCAGACCCATAGCAGTAAGCAAAGGGAGACACTGAGTCTTTTTTCTGACCAGTGCACACTACACACAGATGTTCTCTTCTTGTTATTCTGCACACCCTAAATTAACTCTCAGCTCCTCACTGCCAGGAGCCCTTACAACCAAGGCCCAACATTTCCTACAGAACAGATCATCTAGATAACTGTCTCAATAGGACAATTAGTTTATCTCAGCCTGAGCAGTCTGGGCTTTGACTCATACAATATTTGGGCTATTAGCAGTAAAATAGTAAACTGAATTGGTGAGTAGTGTACTGATCAGAGGTAAAATATTGGTGCCATACTAAATGGCCAATCAGATCAGGACCTGCTGAGCTGGGTATGATAACAAACACAATGTAGGAGACATTCCACACTATGGAGAGTGTAAAGTGTGACAGATCAAAACACACAAAGGGTAGGATGGGAATGTATCCAGGGCCACACAAAAGTCCAGCAGCAAAGCCAGAAGAAAATACAAGATTTCATGCCTTCCCTGCTAAAGCTTCCAGAATCCGTCTATGAACTGGAAAAGAAAAGCTGTTAAAAAGGATATAAAAGGGAGTCCTATTTGCATTCCACCAACATGTTCATTCTTGCACTGTCTGAGCCACAGATGCAACCATGGGGCACGTGGATGATGCAACTTCTCCATGACCCACTGCGGGGAGAGGTACAAAGATGA
Source organism: Scopus umbretta (assembly GCA_013400535.1). Lineage (NCBI taxonomy): Eukaryota > Metazoa > Chordata > Aves > Pelecaniformes > Scopidae > Scopus > Scopus umbretta. Next base: position 15,561 of record VZTL01050479.1, on the reverse strand, counting down.
GGTGCAAGAATGAATGAAGACAGAAAGAAGCAGAGTAAGTGATTGAACCAGAAGCTTCCAGTTTGTTCCAGGCAACCAGGGCAATGACCAAGGATTTTCCCAAGCATTTATCACAGGTACACATCTCTGGGCTGCACATCACCTAGCACCCAACATTGCAAAGACAAGTTTACTCAAGAGGCAGTAAGCTCTGCCAAAGGCACTGATTCATTGAGAACATGCTTCCTAACAAAGGTGATCCCAAATGAAAAACGTACTCCCAAACCTCGCTAAAGCCTGAGTGTACATACTTCAGCTGCCTGCTATCTCTGAAATCAGATCTGGATTCAAAATGTACAGCTCCTGCTTGTCTTTTCTTCCCAGGAATGGTACTATAAGGGAAGAGGCAGTGTATTTAACAACGCTGTTATGCAGTTTACTGATTGTGATTATTCAAGGCAAATGCTTTGAAGTAACAGCTTAGCACAGAGTGACAGTAAACAAGATATAGAGATATACCTAGATGAGAAGGAAAATAAATGGCAATTAGAATTGATATGCTAGGTGTAGGAAATGCCAGTTAAGACCTCAATCTCCAGCAATGACACTCTGTGTTTGTATTGCCACTGCTCTGCAAGATCTCCAGGACAAATTACAAACGGCAGTTAGGCATCACTGCAGCCCAAAATGGCACGTGAGCAGTAGCCTAGTTACTGTATAGCCAAAGCAAATGAAGAACAAAGAAAAGGGGAGCCCTATTTAGACCTCCTGTGATAATGCTTAGGGTTGACCTAAGCACCTACAACAGCATCTAAGTTCAAGACAATAATAAGCAATTCAGACCAGCTCTTGACTTCCAACATAATGAATGCAGAGGAGTTGGGGACTGTACTCAGACAGGCCACTATAAGAAAATTTTTTACATTGTCACTTCCTCTCCCCATTCATTGCACTGGCAACTAAGGACTGGCAGTCATGGATAACACAGGGCAGAACTGTTCCTCGTCATCTCAAATAACATGCAGCTATGCTCATCTCAGGGATGGGTACCCGTGGGGGTACCTGAGCACAGTCTAAAGGATTTGCTCAGGATTTACTGGAGAGTCCAGGGCAGACCCAGGAACAGAATCCAGCAGCCTTGCCTCTGAAGTAGAAGGTAAATGTGCAAGTTGGACACTCCAGTACCTCTCTCAAAGCCCATGTGGGATGGAAATCTTCACAGGAAGCACGGAGGTCCCTGCACGGTGTCCTAGAAGAGGTGGCAGCTTGTAAACTTATTAACTGAGCCCAAACTGAAGAACAGTCAGTGGAAGAAATATAATTTCCTCTTTGCTAGTTTCTTTTGGCTCCTCATACATTGGTTGCGAACCTGCTTGCCGTTAGCTTTCAGTAGTTGGGACAAAGACTGTACTCATTTTAATTTTCTGATTTCCATAAATCTCTTCTTGGACCCAAGACACATCGGTAGTACTGGAGGAAATCCTTAGGTGGTGAAGCTATAGCGACTCCATTGCTTTCAGTGGAGGACTTTGCATACAGACTCCAAAGAGTGTCTATGCAAACTTTGGCGTGGCCAAGGAGCTACCGTACACTCTCATAGAACTGTAGGCTTTTGCTGCAAGTTCCCAAATGGACTTAACCCACTAAAATGATATATGTTTCCTGCTCATCCAGGAATCCCCTTCTCCTGTGAACAACCAGAGATGAAAAAGGACGTGGCCAGTACAGCAAAACAATGACCTGCCTTCAGGGTGCCAACAAGAGTCCTTCCAAGCACTGGCATGAATGACAGCCTGTACAATACTGTAGAGTTAAGATTTGCCCTGATATTAACTTCCTCACTTATATTTCCCCCTGAGCAATCCTGCATCTGAAGTCTGTAAAATGCCACTGTTCCAAGGGGTAAAGCAAAGAATTATGACTTATCATGAACACTGTATGCAGAACATTGTTCCTTTTTTTTTCCCTTTTGTTCCTACCTAATTCTATTTTTTAGAAAAATTATTAAAACTAATTGCATTATTTAATCCCATCACATAAAATCCTCCAGTGTTTCATTAATCAATGTAATCAAGCCAATCAAAATAGATAAAGGAGATCTTTTGGCAGGCTTTGATGAGATTTTATCAAAATCTCAGTGCATATTGTAAAGCCTTAGCATCCTCAGAAGCAGACTAACTGTAGAATGTGGAAGCTTTATCAAGCAGGCACTAATAAAGCAGATGATGCTTGGACCATTTTAAGAGGCTCTCCATATTAAACTAATAACAGCAATGTTTTTGTATTATATATAAAAAATATAAAAGCAAATGGAAATAACGTTCATTTTGTATACATAGAGAGATTGCTATAAAGCAATCGCTTTTTTAAGTAATGAAGAAGATACATGTCTGTGAGTCAGCAGACCATAAAGCCCCAATACTGTAAGGAAAATGCAGTGGGTAATGCAAAGGTTATATCAGAATGGCTGTAAGTGAAGTGCCTTATTAAAAGCACAAACCATTTCCTTTTAAATGTAGTACTCTTACTCCACATCTGAATCATAAATAAATATGAATGAACAAGCTGTGTCTTGTGCAACATTGGCATTTGCGTCTCTCTTTCCTCCTTCAGGTCATAGCTCCCATTCTTCATGCTTTTGCACTGACTAATCAGGAGCATGAGCTATTGAAATGCTAGCACCAGGATGGAAATTAAAGGGGTGTGGATGTAACACAGCACCATCAAGCCAGGAATCGTCTACAGTTGGCAGATGCTACACTAGAAACACAGACTGGTACCAGGTTGAACAAACACCTTACCAAACACTTTGGCCAAAAGAGAGACAGCCAGGATCCCATCTAATGGACTTGGTGCACACAGTAAAAATGCCATCGGTATTTCCCTGCAGCTTCTGCCCCTTGCAGGTAGCTTGCTTTCTCAAATATGACAATTGCAGAAGTAGTTACTAACCCACAAATGCAAAGACTTGTCAACCCAGAAAACCCTAAACTCTTGGGTTAAACAATCCCTGTCTGATCTAGACCTATGAACAGATGCAAGGCCACTGTCCCTCAAGGGAGGTCCTCTCCTACCACTGGATTTCTAGCAGTAGTAGCAGAGATGGTGTTAACAGACTCTCTTGGACATCTCATGGACAGAAATGTCTTACTTGCCCAGACTCCTCCAGCTCAGCTAGTACAGATCACCCATGACATTCACTGCCTGCACGGTACACTACAAATATTGTGCCACACTCCAGTCCTTGTCCTGCCTTCTTCATTTTCATATGTGCCTGGACTGCGGGGTCACCAGCACAGCTGGGATGAGGAGACACTGTACAACACCCAGTAGTTACACTCAATACTCCCTAGGATCTAATACCCTGGGAAACCTCAGACAGTTACTCCCTTCACCCAGTCCAGCCTGTCTTAGGAGACCCCCCCAGAAAATTGCATCCCAAGGAAGAGACCTTGAGGCACCAAAGAAATCATCCTGACAAGGAGCACCCATTGCCTGCAAAGCAGAGAGAGTTGAAAAATGAGCACTGCCTCCTCTTACAGCTACCTTGACACTTGTTCCAGCTGAAAACACTGGACGTTTCACCGCTTTCTTTCATTTTGGCTCTTTGGGCCAAATCCTCCTACCCCAGCTGGATTTGTATTCTCCCTCCCTTTTTTTCTCTTAGGCTACGACATGGAGGTAGGCAACAGGTGGAGCTCAACGTTGGCCATTTTCGCAAGGAGTTCAGCACTTCAAAAGGCACTGTTAGGTCTTAACAATGACAGGGATAAAATCCAGCGGACATAATGAAGGAGGAGGACCTTAGGTTTTATTTAAAATCAGGCAACATGGCACCACGTGATTGCTTAGAAAGCCGCTGGGCTGAGCGCGTAGGTAGCAGCCCAACAACAGCAAAATCTAACGAATGTTGTAATTTCACCTTATGTTGTGCTTTAATTTCAACTCTGTGTCGCAAATGGTTTTAAATGGAATTAAGCTTGTCTCCCTCACAAGCAGACCTTGCTCTTTTTCCCTTCCTTTCCTTTGTCCAAGCACCCAACAAATACAGCTCAATTTAAAAATAAAACCCGGGCTGAGCAAAGGAGAATGTTAGTCACAGGACTAGTCTGTAAAAATGGCATGGGAGGCCACGGATGAGCAGTTGTGGGCAACTCGAGCCTGATCCACCTGTCTTGGCTGGGTACTCAAAGAAGCAACCCTGCTCTACTTCTGCTGCAAAATTAGACCCAATATGCCTAATGCAATCCCTTCGAAACGGAGCTAGAATTTTGCTTTGAGAGAGTTGTTATATTTCCTCTTGAAGTCAACTTTGCGTTACCAGACCTCATCTGTAATCCCTGTGGTGCCAAAAAGTCACTTCACATTAGCTGAAATCAGAGCTTTCTAGTTACAGATGCGCAAGGTCAAACCGTTCTCAAAACATTTTCCAGCAAGTTAAAACACTGAAAATATCTCTGGAAAAATCCGTACAGCTCCACTGAAGGGAGTGGCGTGCGATCAGCAGGGGCTCTCGTTCATTCGTTATAGCCATTACAGTCTGAGGATGAGTTTATTACGTTAACTGGTTAATTAACCAATATAGCTAGTCATGTCCTAACCACTGTCAGCAGAAGGAAAAGATTTGTTTCACCTCGATATTCAGCCATTAGAGGAATAAACCCAGAGACCTGGGGTTTGTGGAGGGGGGATTCCCACTCTCGCGATTTTGTAATACGTTTTTCATTCCGTTGGAATGGCTTTTATTGTGCCCTTAAGACGTTTAATTACATCGAGGGGAGGTATGAAATTTGTATTCGATATATTTTTTTAACATCTTTAATTTAAAATAACATTATCGGGAGGGGGAGAAGTTGTAGTGGGATGCTGCGATCCCAGTCATCCCAGCAGGCCACGCCGCCGCTCTTTGGACAGCAATCACAGGAGCCCGGCAGCAAGCTGTGGACGAGGTTCTTCCAAGCGGCAGCATCTGGCTCGCTGGCAAGCGGAACAGGCGGCCGCACCGGTGGCGTTGGAGTTGCCCCTGGGTTTGTCACGTGGGGAAGCTGCTGACGGACCGTCTGGGTTGCTCTGTCCTTGTCTCAATTACGTTTGCTTTAGATGCACGCCTTTGAGGGTACATAAATCTCTACACCAAACCCCACTGCTGGTAGTCTCCGCTTGCTCGTGCTCCTCCATGCACTGCGTTACGGTCAAACAAGGATATTTCGCTGTGCCCACATTCGAAGTGCCCCGCAAGCCACGCGGAAGGATGACCAAAACCGACGTTCCTGTGAATTTAAGGCTGTCTCTCAGGATGCTGTATGAGCAAAAACCTGCGCGGCATTTTAACTTAATTGCGTTTTTATGACTAGCTGGTTAATCAACAGATTTTCTGATTTTTTTTTTTCTTTTCTTTTCGCAAAAGCTTTGCCTGTTCACCTCCGGGAAGGTAAACGTCCCCTTTCTTGCGCTGTCGGCAACGCAGCTGCAGGTGGTGGTGATTTCTAGAGCGCTGGGATCAACGCTGCCGGATGCTCGCATCGAAGACACGCTCTGAGCAGGGGATGGGGTGCTTTGCAGAAGCCTGCTCCCCCCCTTCTTCACCCGCTTCCCACTAGTGAAACAATTACAGCAGACTTGTACGATAGTGGCTTTTTTTTTTTTGTAAATTGGTATAAACACAACCCAAACCTGCTCATATTAAAGCAATTAAGGAATTAAGGAATGTCACAGCATGTGGGAAGAACTAAGCTATTATTTTATTTCTTGAGAGACAGTAAGTTCACTGAAAATTTGTGTATCATGCCATTCAAAACTATTTGTGAGTGTGGGTGAAATTTGGAAAATCAAAAAGTCTTAATTCATTTGGATGCTTTTTTAAGGAAGACTATTTTTTAAATGCCAGTGTTCTTTTTTTTTTTTTTAACTTCTTCTAAACTTTTATTTTCCATTTTAAAATAACATTTTCCTATCAAAGATAGACTAAAAAAAGTTTTTAAAGGAATTAAATAGCCTAAAAATAAAATATTTTCTGTCAGATAAGCACAATGGCTTTGGCTGATTCAAAGACACGTTTCCAAGGATTTTTAAATTATGTGTAAAATCTGAAAAAAATATCTGTTTTCAGTTGTGTACAGTCCACTTTTATCCTGGCTGCTTTCTGCTTCAGTCACCAAGAAGAAAACCCATCATCCACCTAGCTCTGTACATAAGGTGCTCAAAACCCTACTGAAGGACTTAGGATCAACGCACCGACTTTTCCATCAACCAGACAACTCCCGTCTCTGTCAGCTCAAGAGAAGAAAAACTTGGAAGCCCAAGCCTAGAGCAGATGAATGGGTTGGTACTGGATGACTTTTCCAAGAATTATCCTAACAGGATTCAGTTTGGGAAGAAGTTCAGGCTAGAAGCTTGTCTGTGGTGCTGCAGAGGAAAGGGAAGTCCCAGCTATCGGCCAGGTGACCGCTTAGGGAAATCACAGGAGATTTTGCGAGTGGGAGCCTTTCCCAGGCGGTTTAAGGCCTTTATCAGGATTCAGCACTGAGGGCTTGCTGCCTTAAAGGGGAGGGGAAAAAAAAAAGAAA
>VZTL01050477.1:14720-27260 GCA_013400535.1 Scopus umbretta | reverse complement strand
TTCCCCACCCCCCTGCACCGCTGTCAGGGAGGACGCNGGGAAGAGTGTGAGGAGTCCTTTCCTTGAGGAGGAAGGAGCGGCAGAGATGATGTGTGATGAACTGACCACAACCCCCATTCCCCACCCCCCTGCACCGCTGTCAGGGAGGACGCAGAGAATTTGGGAGTGAAGTTGAGCCCGGGAAGAAGGGAGGGGTGGGGGGAAGGCGTTTTAAGATTTGGTTTTATTTCTCATTACCCTATTCTGTTTTGATTGGTAATAAATTAAACTGATTTTCCTCAAGTTGAGTCTGTTTTGCCCAAGATAATTGCTGAGTGATCTCCCTGACCTTATCTTGACCTACGAGCCTTTCGTTGTATTTTCTCTCCTCCGTCCAGCTGAGGAGGGGAATGATAGAGCGGCTTTGGTGGGTACCTGGCATCCAGCCAGGGTCAACCCACCACAGTTTCTTAGACAGGTTATTATGGTAAGCAAGCAAAAAGCTACCCTGTACTCAGTACCAAAAGACTCAGTAAGGCTACCCATTTTGACCGACAGAAATGCTTATGTGTATTTTAAACACAATTTTAAAATAATGAACAAATTATGAAGCATTTTCCAACAGAGCCAGGATTACAAGGACTTGTGAAAGTACAGTTCCACTACTCAAGCGAAGAAACCATTGAAGATTTATCTACTATGGATATCTATTTCCTGCAAACCCATCCAGCAAATAAAACCCAAGAATGATTGAATTTAGAAACCACGCAATAACAGCCTCCAGTTATCAGGTCAGGTCCATTTAAGGGCCTCTGTTGGGCAATGAAAACACACCTTGATTAATTTTTAAGTACTGTTTCCTTCATTGTAAGATTAACAAATCTGTTTGACACAAAATGGTACACTTTGTATGCAAATCTCTGTAGAGAGAGTTTTGTGACATTAAAAAAAAAAATCCAACAATTTTGTTCATACTGCCCTCAGAGGTCATTTGTAATTGCACAAAAGCATTTGTCTATGCCCTTAATATGCATTTTGAAAGCTAATTTGAGGTCTGCTGGATTGAGAGCCCAGGTCCTTAATTACATTTGGATGTGTTTATACAGAGATGATATTGTGAATCTGAAACTACTGTCATTCCAATATACACCAGCAGAAACTCTGCTGAAGGCTGAATTTCTCATGGGGGAAAAAAGGACATATTGGAGCAACACAGCAGAAAATCAGACCTTGTAGATGTGTGTTTACCTCCAAGCATTATGTAAACATACAGAGGGAAGAAGTCCCCTTACACTTGCACCAGTGTTTTCATCATTACTATTTTTGGTTTATATTCCATTTACATTGATAAGATCCCTTAGCTAAGTCATACACAATAATTTCTGATAAGAGAGTAAACACACTGTGTTATTGCAATGGAAGTGAGGAATATGACCTTTAACGTGTGTACAAATTAAAATGCACTGACCAAATTTGGTGACCTTTATGGTAAAGCTCCCTTATAGAGTAACAATGAATTTGCTATTAAATATCACTGCTTCTGCAGACGGGCTAGAAAAGGCCAGTAATATTATTAAGTACCTTCGGTGTTTTTAAATGAGAACGAAGCATACAAGTTGCATATGAGTAAAACCCACAAGATACGGGAGCAACAGGAAAAGACCAGCCCACACCAGAAGGAAATATCAGTTTGCTTTGACGCCTTGTTTTTGTGCCTTTACTGCCACGTCATTTGGACTGATTTCAAGCTTTTCCTTATGACGCTGTGTCTACGCATTTGCCACTTTCCACTAATTCTGTGCAGTCTTCCCGTTCTCCATAAGTCTCTTCGTGATTCCCTTCTTCATTTATCTTCTTTGCATGTACCCCAGGTGAAGCCAACTGCCATCTAAAGGTATGGTTCCTCAGCATATCCCATTGTAAGACTATATTTTCTGCCGCATAGCTATTTAGCCAGTGATAACCATTCAGGATTTCATTTTCCATGTCTGCAACCTATCTCAAGCTATTTCATTTAAATGAAAACATTGCAGCCAAATCAAAGAAGAGAACTATTGAAAAATGTCCAAGCGTCCCATCCAGAAAAAGATAATGCAAACCTTTTCTCCAGTGCCTCCATACTCTGGAGAAAGATGGGGAATGTGAGGAGAAATATGGAAAAAGACTTTGCCCCATCGGTGAAGGTGCACTTTTTAGTGTTTCAGGGAAATGTGGCTCAGCTTGGGAAAGATATGACTTCTCTAAAACCCTAGCTCACGTACACTCATGACTAGTTCAAAATCTGAGATAATTTTCACCATCTGCAACAGTCTTCTATCAGGATGAGGATAGGAGCACAATGTTTTCTATGTCAGTTTGCCTAAAAGCTGACAGGGGCTGATGTTAAGCCTGTACACACAGATTTAATTGCTGCACTTTCTAACTTTTGAATGCTTGAATTAGCAATCTTAATATTCCCTTAATATACTCAGTTTTTTAATGGCTAAGACATCATTTGTAATAACACATGATAATGGCTTACATTTCTATCACGTCTTTCAAGGCAGCAGCCATCCAATGTGATTTACAAATTCACTATAAAGAGGATTATTTTTTTTCTCAGCACTGGAATGAAGCCACCTACCTCTGGCAGCTGCTTAAATTCTGCATAGCAAATCTAGCCAGCAGTGTAAAGCAGGTAATGACTATTGTGTGTACCCAAAACACCGGAGAGCTTCCATTTTCCCAAAACAGAATTTGCCCAAGGTAGCAAAGTAAATGCCTTAATACTTTTGCAGAAACTACCTTGAGACGCTTAACAGCCCCACACAGGCAGACTCACGGAGACCTTAACTCCCCCAGCAATTCAAACCCAGAAACACACTTGCAAGGGAGCAGAGCAGGAGGAGAATGATTTGACCACATTAAAGCAGCGCAGTGCTCGGAGAAAGCCTTCTTGCTGAGCAGTGTTTATTCGTTAGATTATATTATCATTTGAATAGAACTACTTGGCTGGATGGGAAGTGGCAGTCTTTGGGTCACTGTACTGCTGATCTCACTCTTTGAGCCCAGCACTTCGGCCAGCTTTCAACCCACCTCACTTATCTAGCCTGTATGTTGTCAGTTTTTCTATGAGGGAGTTATGGGAGCCAGTGCAGAAAGCTTTAACTGTAGAACCAACTGAGGAAAGACTTGGCTCAATCTCTGTCCCAAAAAATGCTTGGGCTCCCCAAGTTGGCTCCTTATGCCAATAATAGCTAGATTGAATTTTGGAGAAGCTTGTAAGGACCAGAGCCAAAGAAAGTACATAGTCTGGCTCAACTCCATCGGTGTTAATGGAACTACTCCAATACACCCCTATGAGATTCTGGCCCAAAGAAGTTAATAACTTGTCCTTAGTACCATGAGTATAGCTATATGCAACATTTTTCTGTGAAGATTCTAATAAAAATAAAATGCTTGGTAAAGGGTGGAGTTTCAGTCATGAAGGATCTTCAGACCATCCTCAAACAAACGCTCATGTCAGATAAAGAAAACAAAGGCACTTCTGGGGGTAGAAGAAAAAAATCATATACTGATGTTTTTCACATTGGGACTGAAAGAAAGGATTTTCTCTCTTCAAAGCACAGTGTTATTGAACTAAGAATTGCCTTTAAATCTCAGCAGTAATTAAGACAAATTACCCTCAGTGTAAGTCTTCAGGCACCAAAGACCAAACGGAAGGTTTAAGCTGGTCTGATTCTATCACCAGAAGGCAGCTGTGCATATATACATCAGCCAGTACATTACAGTAACTGATCCACAAAAAAGCTCCTCCCTATGAATCATAAGTAAACCAAATTTTGGAAGGGGTTCCAGGAAGGACCGTGCCATCGATGTCTCAGGAAGTCAGTGTTAGGAGCTGATGAATCTCCAGAGTGGAAATGTCACAGAACCATAATAGGCAGTGTTCTGTGTTTGCATCTTTATTAGAACAATTGAAAAAAAAAATGCAAAAAGCAGGAAAGATTTATGCTACTGTTGTGGTTTAACCTCAGTGAGCAATCAAGCACCACACTATCTATCACAAACCCTCCCCACCAATGGGATGGGAGAGAGAATGGGAAGAGCAAAAGTATGAAAACTCATGAGTTGTAATAGGAACAGTTTAATAACTGAAATAAAATAAACATAATAATTATAATAATATAGTAATGAAAAGGAAAACAGCAAAAAAATGAGTAAGAGGAACAAAACACAGGAAATACAAGTGATGCAACCACTCCCCACCCGCTGATCGATGCCCAGCCCGTCCCCGAGCAGCGATCGCTGCCCCCCGGCCAACTCCCCCAGTTTCTATACTGAGCGTGACGCCGTGTGGTATGGAATAGCCCTTGGGGCAGGTTTGGTCAGCTGTCCTGGCTGTGCCCCCTCCCAGCTCCTTGTGCCCCTGGTAGAGCATGGGAAGCTGAAAAGTCCTTGACTGGTGTCAGCACTGCTCAGCAACAACTAAACCATCAGCGTGGTATCAGCATTATTCTCACATTAAATTCAAATCACAGCACTGTACCAGCTACTAGGAGGAAAATTAACTCTATCCCAGCTGAAATCTGGACAGCTACTTGTTTCAAAGTCTGTCTGTTTTTTTATTTACTGTGTCCATTGATTTAATATAGGACATTACTTCTTACAAAGTTTGCTCACCACCATCTCTAGATCACCATTAACATCACTTGTATTCTAGTATTATCTCTACTACTGCTAGACACTACCATCCTTCATATGTCAAGCAGTGGTCGACAGGCACAAACTATCATGCATTGCTTCACAGTGTTGTAGAACAGAGCTGACTTCTGCTGCACTGAACTTTAAATAGTTCTCTAAACATGGTAAGTAGGGGTTTTCTGGTATTGAAGTCCAAAGAGTGTAGAGAGAGAGAGAGGAAAAAAAAAAAGTTTCAACAGCAAGATTAAGAGAAAGTTCCTTAAAAAAGAAACCCCAAGAGAACCACCAGGTTTTGCAACCAAGAATATCATAGAAGCTCAAAACTGATTTTTCCTCCCAGGCATGCTATTTTTCACCAGTCTACAGGCATTCACCATGTCACTGCTGCTCCTTTGCAGTATGCACACTACTTGGGAGCAAAGTGCTAAGTAACAGTGAGTGAATTAAATTAAGACCAGGCATGAAAATCTTACTTGGGAAAAGCAACAAATCGAGTGCTAGGAACTCAAGGAATGCACACCTCCACACTTTACCTAACACAGCATAGATCTACAGGCAGACCAGACGCTATTTTACAGCTTAGTAACCCTACAACTACCTATATATGGGTCTTCACCTATTCAAAGTCGAACCCACAGAGACAAGTTAAGAGTCTTAAATAATTGCCAAATGAGCATCATTAAAGGGCAAAAGGATATTTCCTTTCTACTACCTACTAATATCTGTCACTAGAAGTCAGTCACATCTAGCGTGAGAGCAGTGAAACTAAGAAATAACAGTGCCTCCATATCTTTTTATTGGTGGGACAGAATTAAATTTGAGGTAGCATGGTTTTCTGTAGAAGCCATGCAGAATTGACTATGCTACCAAAATTCCTGATCTAAACATTAAAGCCAAACAAGCTCTTCAAGTTTTGAATAGTATTTTTATCTCTGTTATTTCTTCATTTTCACATTGGCTTATGAACTTTCAGTTTCTGATGGATTAAATGCACAAATGCCAGGAGGAAGGAAGCCTGCATTGATACTGCACTTCTGCTTCTATGAGAAAGCACAAAGTATTGGAAAATTTTGTGTGAGATAGTATTCTCCTGAGGTTTTCTGCTCAGTTTTGCAGGTGGAGATCTAGGAAAAGTCAAACAAAGAGCAGAGTTCAGGACTTGTAAGAACAGCATTCAAATATAAAGACAGAAAAAAAAAATCTCAAAATAGCAGGCAATGCAGAGAACAGTACAGGCAGATATAGCACCTATGTTTACTTTTCTCATTAAATTGTTATGTGATGTTTCATAAGCCATTTAACTTCTTCCTTTCTTAGTTTCCCCTTTTATAAGGTTAGGGATGTTACTTAAATAATTAGGGCACAAGTAGGGACATCTGTAATGATGGCTCTCGTCATGTGTTGCTAAGATCGCCACAAAAACACTGGGGTTTTTTAATATCTAGCCTGGTATGAGGATGGGTTTTCCTTTGTTTTAGTTTTAGGTAAATGAGTTCAGCCATTTCTGAGATTAGAAGCTTTAATGTCTTTCTAGATGATAGCACTTCTCTTTAACTATATAGTCACACAGTAGAGTTATGGGTATGGCACTGGAGCTCATACTGCAGACGAATAAAATGGAGTTCCTTCCTTCATCTCTCAAAAAAACATTTGGAGCTCTCTGCAGCATTATGCTTAAATACACGTCCTAAACTGTATTTTACTCTCATCTAAGCTAAGGTGAACAATGTCTGATATGAAAGTTGGAAACGATCACAGGTCTAAACATTTTATTGTTCATCTGTTCCTGCCAATAAGACAGTTATTCAGAAGCATGCTGCATTATTCACTGCCATCAAAGCTGTGTGTTTCCTGCATCTATGTCAAAACCCTCGTGTATTTACAAATTGTTATGGATTCTGAATGAAAGAGACCAGAAAAAAAAAAAAAAGGAATATCAGCATTGCTTCACAAATGGCCTTGGAGCCTGACCCTGTTGGTCAAAATGGTAATCCCAGGTCTAGGCACAGTCCAGTCAGAGGACTTTTTATGTGACATGTGTAGTAATAATTTGACTGTGATAGCCAACACAACAGAGCTCTCTGAATGTCACAAAACATAGTGCCAACAGTCTCTCCTACAAAGCATATCCATTACTAATGGCAATGAGAGGACTATATGCAAAAGAAAGAATTAAATGGAATTATAAGCCTTTAAGGGCAAAGGTGAAAATAGCTTTCATGTTTGAGTTTTATCTCATTGCAAGGATGGAAGGGGCAGAAAGCAAGGAAATGTCTTAAATCCACCATATCTTTGCATATATGAGTATGATTTCTGTCACAGTGCCAATTTGTAACCGGTTTGCAAGATTCACATTAGAAAGCCCGTCTACTCCATCCATTTACGTTGTGTAAGTTAAAAACAATCTGTAAACATTTCCTCCATTGAACAAGACAGAAGAAAGATGTGGTTCTCCAGCCTGGTAGAAACAGGGACATTTATCCAAAAGACAATACGTTATTCAACTATAACTAACTTTTAACCAAGAAAAATAAATTTCAGTTACATAGCATCTAAAGAAATCTTTGCAGAGATGCACAGCCAATAAATTAATAAACCATTGACTAGGCTAAGTTTAAAAAGTTTGTATGTAGTTCAGTTTGCTGTGATATGGTTTTCTTAAAAATATGCTGGGTAGTTTTCCTAGGCTGCTGAGAAGATAAGGATATTAAACAGTTTCCGGGATAAGGCTTATCTGCAAACCCTCCCAAACTTCTGAAAAATTATCTGAATGACGGGTTCAAAGCTCTGAGAATGTTTCAAAAGTAGTTCTGAGTACTTCCACCTAAACTGAAACCTCCATGGGAGATTATGCACCGGTGTTATTCGGAGAACAATCCAAATGCAGACATCTCCAGAGAGGCCCCGCTTGAGGAATTTTTTGAGGTTGGCATTCAACAAACCAGATATTTTTGAAGACTCTGGAGAAGTGAAAGGGACCTCTGAACTTGTTAAGTGTCCCAGCTTTTTTTACATGCAGCTGATCAAAGCTTTTAACTCTCCATTCCTTTTCTTCTGGCATCTATGACATGAGCTTAGATAGTTGAGCTCCACATGGGAAAAAAGCCATATAGATATTTGTATGGGTGTGTGTATATTTTTCCCTTTCTGCTTGTCAAAGCCTCTGTACTTAACATATTAATTTTCTGAGTTTAACTTTTTAATGCTAGCTCCTTTAAGTCATTAGAGAACCTTTTTTCATGTTAATCCTCTTATTTGGTAATCAGTCTGAGTCTGCCTGTATTTTTTAAGAATATTTTAAAGTTTCTGGTGGAGATCAAGGGAAGTTTTCTCTTGATCTACTTCACAAACTCCAACTTACCACTAGTCAGTGGTTCAGTATGACACTAAGGCCTACAGTCATTTTTTTGTCCTTTATTTCTTTTATCGCCCTTTATGAATGGAGGCATTACCTTTCTTTTAAAGGCATTGTGGCTGTTCAAAGTTGACCAGCAGAGAGCTAGAGGAATTAAAATGGACATGGCAAAGACTGTAATAGCTGTTATAATGTGCTTCAACTGGACAAACCGCCAACAGACCCTTTTCTTTAGTGAATCGTTCCTAAAACTGGCCGTAACACGTTTCTTAATTAATAATTTGATATGCAAGGCTGTCTTTGCACAAGAGATCTGAGAACATGAACTAATCTCAAGACACCACACAGATATTACATCATGAGTAACAAACTTCCAGTCACCTCTGACTCAAATTTCTATTTCTAAAGATAAATAAATCCACTGCTCACCACTACCAGCCTTCCTGCTGTTCACTATACGTACAGCAAAAGACAAAGAAATCATTAATGCATAGCAATGTCACTTCTCAGTTTCAACGCATCAAAGAAAAGGCCTCATAATCCCTTTACGTCTCAGCTATGGGGCACAGTAAAACTCACTGAGGCAATGGGCAACAACTGACTCTTAACAGAAGTTTAATAGCTCTACTACTCCCTCTGTGATGTTTCAAACCCTATTTAAAGATAGAACTTCATTTATCCACTTAGGCAAAAAGCTGTAGACAGAAAGCTTCTTACCCTTCTTTATCAAATCTAACGTTCAGGGGGGAGGAAAAAAAAAAAAAAGAAGAAAAGAAGTAGGCATAAGGGCAGTCCCACATCAACTAATCTCTGCAGTGAATTAATTAAACTATTATTTTAGCCAAGCCTTCACTTCTGACATGGCACAGCTGACATTAATTGGGACACAATCAAGATAGTAATTCAGGTTAATTGGATTTCCACTGTCAGCAGCTATCAGCTTGTTTCAATATGCTACTGTCATTTAAGAATAATTAATCATGGATGACTTTATTGGATGGCACAGGTTGACAGCTGATGGTGTGGTGAGGCTTGAAAAAGTTGGTGATTGCTGTAGGCCTAGTGAATAGGAAAGCTGGTTTCCTTTGTAGAGATTATTCTACCACCACTGCATGTTGAGACCCAAAATTTGCTACAGAAAGTGTAGAGACAGTGATATTTGGTGACTCTTGCCCACACGCAGAGGGAAAAAGAGTGGGCTGAAGAAAGAAACAGCCATTCCCATCGAAATAGCACTGCAAAAGGTCAAAGGGATGTGCATGCTCCACTGCAGCCTTCAGGCACACAGTTGTTGTTTGGCTATTGCTACAGCAACAAAGGATTCAATAATACAACAGTTCACATGCTGTAAGAGCTGAAATGCCAAGCTTGATCTAGTGTTATTTGTTTTTCTCCATTCATAATAGGCCATTACTTTGGTTAACATCTGATAATATAATTTATTCAATCTGTTGCCAGAATGTCTGCAAAAATGTCAAGGAACTTACAAAGCCAAGTCTTTATTTATTAATAACTTGGAAAAAAGGTGATGGAACAGTTGTGGGGAAGTGGGGGGAAAAGCTAAATATTAAAGTATAAGATGAAAATAATTTAGAGTGTTCCATAAGGAGTAGTAGGAATACATTATGTTTCTGGGGAAAAAAAATGCAATTTAAACTTCAGGAAAGAAAAAGTCTTAACACCAAGTTCTATGAGGCTATGTAATTATTCCCCCAGGGGGAAAATATACATATATATTTAAAATTAAAGCATAATTTTAGATTATTCATGACAGAGTGCTAAAAATCATATCAGAAGTGGCAGCACTATTTTGATAGCTGGACAGAGAAAAATTCCTATCAGGAATATGATGAATTTATTGTGCAAGCACGAGAAACCAGTTCTAGATGGATGGGCTACATGGAATCAAATTTCTAAAGGAAAATCAGACACCATGACTGATGAATTTGGCTGCCTCTTTTTTAGCAAAATACTGGACAGAAGACTGGCATGTGCACTACTCCAACAACAGAGCATAAATTCCCACTTTGAAGATATTTTCTTGCTGTCAGAGAAGCCTGAAGGCAGAAGCATCCATTAACCAAAGCAGGAGAGAGGAAGCCATTTATTATGACCTCTTTTCAGAGCCGGTCTGACAGTGCTGTGGATACAGGTGAGCCATCCACATGAAGTTCTTACTCTGGGGGAGTTTCAGTGCAGTGAACTTCTCCAGCTTTTTACTTTCCATTATAGCCAAGACCTGGCTACCTCCTTTGTCTTATTTTCTTGGGAAATTCTTGCTTTTAGAACATACTTCCCTGTTAGGATGCAAATAAAGCACAGTCTATTTGAAACTAGAAGAATCCTTGCTGAAATCCAACCTGAGTGAGAGGCAAAAACATCTAAATGCATGGCTTTATTGTGTTTAACATCTCTGATTCAGACTGAGTCCAGCCATGAAGTAGGTGGTTGTTATTTAAAAGGGGACTGATAGAGAATGCCAGTGAATTGTTTTCTTTTGTTTGCTGTTTTTTGTTTTTTTTTTTAAATCAGCAATCCTCCTAAATCTTATCACATTGTGTATTAAATTGTGGGCATAAATTAGTTCTATTAACCATGGAGTCCCCAGATAAATAGCCAAAATGCTGCTCTACAAATGTACATTACAAACAGTTCATGCTGATCAGATTATCTCTGTGATCATTGCTGACAGATAAAAATTGAATCTGGAAGCGCACGTTTTTTTAAATCTTAAATCCTCTTAAAGTAGGATTGATGTGCCCTGTCAGTAGCCCTGTAATTTGTGAGAAAGCAGGTATTCTGTTTGTCAGTCCCTTTCCTTGCTCCCAAGAACCCTGAATTTCTTTGCCAAATTCAATCACATCTGAGTGAGGAACAGAAGCTTCTAAAATACTTATGTTCTCGTGATACTTGGTGCCTTGTAGAGAAGACGCCCGCTTCTTTAGTTTGGGAGCAGGTAACCGGTCAAACAGCAAATAGTGCAGTTTCTGGAAACGCCATGGGTTTTTTTTTTCAATTTAGGTATAGTGGGGTTTAAGCAAAGGGGAGAGACATGAGAAAAAGAGAAATTTAGGGTGACAATGGCCACAGCTGATAGCAAATTAGACATTATTAATTCTGCTACTTGCATAAAAATCTGATTTTCAGTCCAAGAATTTCAGAAAGTGCTTCTGTAACGCAGTGAAATATAATTGCCTGTTCCCCATGAAAACTAATGCCTGGCCAAAAGGCTCAGTAGGTTGCAATGGCAATATCTGAGGAAGAACCTGTCCTGTACCAGGCAGAGATATGATAGAATAATAATTCATTTTTTACTCTCCTATTCTCTTTATAATGCAAAAGTCCCTTTTGGTTCTGGTCTCAGATAACTTCTCTAACCAGGAAATATTTGATAAAGCAGAAAACAGAAAGCCATGACTCAATCAAGCAGACAATACTCCACAGAAGGCATTGGTTCCACAGACTGTCAATTACTTGCAGTAACGCTAGTTCTGTCCTCTTGGTTTCTATCTGAAACACCAAAGGTGCATACATAAATGGCACCAGACAATTTAAGTGCTAGAAACCTTATCTAAAAGATCTGGTCAGAAAACGAGGCAAAAGAACCAAAACTATATCCCACCACAAGTCAGATGTTCATAGGGCAAAGCTGCTACCAGCATTTCTGTAGTAAGGAAGCCAAAGACTGAACTGACCATGAATATTGAACTATCCTCCCATCTCCAGACATAAACAAACAAAAAAAGGAAACAAAAGAAAAAAAAAAAAAAAAGGAAAGATAATGGAAGCAAAGTTGACTCACAAGGCACTATTTCTGCACTGCAGGTTTTGTGCTTGAACAGAGAATTTGTTTCTCCACAGTCCCAGTCCAGCATCCTTCAGAAACTCTCAAGTTAGTAAATACATTTGAAAAATAGGAGAAAAAGACTAAGGAAACAGGTGAACTAAATCACACCTATCATGTGAACCACAGGAGTCAGTTCCAACAATGCCAGAGCAAAGCTAATGGTGAGTGGGCATAAAGCACGCTCAACGGGGTTGTAGAGTTTTGGACTGCTGTTGCCTTTCAGCTATCCACTAACATCTGACCTCTCATGCTTCAAGGAACTTGTAGGCCATGCCAATGTTACACAAGGCTGCCATCTTTAAAACCTTGGACCTTTCATTGGCACTGGTGCCAAGAGGTGGGAAAAAGGAATACCCAGTGAAGTTGGAGCTGTAACTCCTATGCCGTTCTGGGCATTAATCCATACACCTTGTTCCTTGCCAAAATTTGTTTTATTTTTTCTCATTGTTTTCATGCAAAGATCTTGGAACTGTTTTCATTTTTGTTTAAATAAGGCTCAGAAGACGATCCAGATGGCAGGCAGGTGAATGTAGCATAGTTATTTTTTTCATCTTGGAAAGACAGACAGATGATATTTCCAAGAAGGAAAAAATACCCATACCTTTTGTCTAATGAAGCAGAAATTATATGAACAGATTGGGGGGGGGGGGGTTTTTCATTTGTTTTTTTCAAACTC
>VZTL01050477.1:0-14662 GCA_013400535.1 Scopus umbretta | reverse complement strand
ACTTTTTTTTTTTTTTTAAATAATTGCCTGCACTCATAGCTTAATCCCTCAGAGCACATTACTATTAATAACAGATCACAAAGACCTCAGAGATTTGAGGTAGGCAACAGCAGAGAAAAACAAGGTACTTCTCCTTGGATGCTTATGTAGAAATACTACCTGATGTAGCTTATTCTTTTAAAAAACTGTAAATGTACCCCTCAAATTTACAGGTACTTGCAATGCTACCATATACTGAGAAGACAGAATTAGGCTCATCCTTCTAACCTTATGTTGGAATAGCAGCTTACAAGGAGAGGTGGGAAGGGATCTAGTATCTAGCATTTTCTGAGGTGAGCAGGAATGTCTGGAGCTTCACTCAGATCCACAGCCTGCATGCTTTGCCTGTAAAATCCCTGCAACTAGAGCCTTTTTGGATAGATCAGGGTATGATGGGCAAACCAATGGAACTGAAACAATTACTGTCTTTGTGTAATTAGCTCTGTTGATCTCATTAGCTGAGCTCAGGTGTTGATCTGTTGATTGTGATCTTGTAACTGCCATGAATCAATAAACGAGTATGTGGGTGTGGTGGGGTAAAAGAGAAGTGAGAAATTATGTATTTTTTAAAGAAAGTGTCTCCTTTTTCTTAGACTTCTTCATTTTTTTCTTTACTTTTCATTGCAGTGGATGAGTCAAATCTTCAGACTTTTTTTCCAAGAGTATAGAAGTTCTGGGTAAGCTGGCTCCAAAAATCCAAGACTTCTTGAGGGAAAAAAACCAAAAACAAACAAAAAACCAACAAAAACCACAATATAGGTAACACTATTTCCACTTCTCTGTCATCTCGTACCTCAGCTCAGTGTGGCATTGCAAGAGAATTACACATCAGGGCAGAGATGTTCTGAGTCTATGGCCTATTCGATGCTTAATGTTCATCAGGACAGACAATGAAGATGTTGAGACTGTTCTTAACCAGATTTTTCCTATTCTGATCCGTTGGCAAGGAAATGACTTGACCTTTTGTTTGTGTCTAGCTTTTCCCCAGCAGCTCAGCTAAGATGATTTAAGACACAACAGCTGTAAGTTAGGCATTGAATTTTGAAGTGCATCTCAATGGGTGACACAGAGTCACTCAATAAAAGGCCAGAGACATGTCACGGGTCTACCACCAGGAAAAATACATGCTGTTGTGTGTTTGTTATGCATGTGTAGAAATTCCTGCTACAGAGATTTACAGTACTGCAACTTGGCAGATGCTGAGCCCTTTCTTTGGAAGGTGAGTGGGTAGCCTGTGAGGAGAGGAGGGGAATGGATTTAATCTCCACCTGGCAACTGGTGAGCTGGAACCACATTTTGGGATTTTTACCTCTCAGTTTTCCCAGAAAGTCAGTATTTGGCCTTGCAGACATCCCCCGGTTTCATTGCAGCTTTGTGTTTTTATTTGTAAAAGTGCATCCAACACATGCAGAGGCGAAGTAATCTTTTCTAGCTGAATGCTGTCTGAGCAACCATGCTCAAAATGCAAAGAAAGGAGGTGTAAAAGTCAGATGTGCTGCAAAGTTTAACTCCACAGCGCTGAAATGATCGACCTGACATGACAAAGAATGCTTTCGACTTGCTTGTACGCTTCTGCTGGAAGTCCAGAAAACAAGCAAAAGAAACTGGAAATTCTTACAGATGAGAACATGTACTTAGGTGAAATTATGAAATTCTGTTTGGAAGACCAGAAAAAAAAAAACACTTCTTATGCTAAGTACTTTCTTATTTAACAAGGCTCAAGAAGGTAAGAGGGGTAGAGAGGGGGACAAGAAGAACTTTTTGTCAAAGACACTGTTACTTATTAAAGAATTATTAATAATTCAGAATTGCAGAATTCTTTCTGAGCCATTATTACAGAATAATTCATAATTTTGAATATGCAGTGCTAATAAGCAAAGCCCAGGAGCAGACACAGTGGTGGGGATTTGTTATAACTATCAAAAGAAAACAGAGAAAATGAAGTTACTCCTTAAGCACCTGCCTGCTGATGAGAGAAGATTAAAAAATTAAAAACAGAATCTATGTTGTGAAGGGAAATTTCGGTTTGCGAGGAATATGATTAAGATTGCAAGGAGCTACTAATAATGCTTAAAACTTGCAGCTGCTACTTTTTATGTCAGGCTAGTGTAGCCGAGATAAAATTATTTGGTTGCACCTGATTATGACGGATATAGACGAATTACTTACTGGATTGGAAATCTGTCGTTTCCAAGGGATGAGTGATCATGATTTGATTACATTGAATATGAAAACCAGAATCAATTCTCAATCAGTAACATCTTACATATATGATTGGTGCCTCAGAAGGGCACATCTCCCAAAACTGAGAAAGTTCTGAGAAAAATTCACAGCAGAAAGCATGTAAACAGAAAAATGAGAAACCAAATTGAGAGAACTCAAAAGAACAGCCCATTAACCAGCCAGCATGCCTTGATCTGACAGTCAAAAAATGGAGAGTTTTTGTTAAAAATTCATCCTGATTCAGTGATAAAGTGTATGCAGCAATTAGAAATTGAAGGAGGTCTGCTGTGAATGGGGGATGAATGTCCTCTAGAGAATGCAATTCTCTAATTTTAGATCCAGGAGATTGCATATGTCCCTGCATTTGTAAACACAGCTCTTACAAGGATATCACCACTGCTGTATCCATAGGCCTGAATCCCCAAGAGGAACACCTAAACCCCATCCTAATTTCCAGTATCCCCAAGCCTCAGTGATGATAGATGCTGACAGACAGATTGATTAAATATGTCTCATTTATTTAAGAGATGAAGCTTAAAAATATAAATGTAATATAAATTGACAGAATATAATGTCAGCTACACATTACAAAGAGAAGCTAAACGCACCAGTAGAAACAATTCCTGGCCAGGCTACAGAAACAAATTTTGGGGATTTGGGGGAGAATGAAATAAAAGAATTCCTAGCAATGTCACAGACCAGTTAGAGTGGAGAGAGAACATTGCTATTAAGGACACAAAAATCCAAACCATTCAATAAACCCTTCTTTTGCATATTTGGGTAATGAATGTTGTTGTGCTTATATCCCTTGGTGGTTTATATTAGGAAGATAGAAGGATTTTAAACAACTTCCGAAATCTTTCATCTGCGAGTCTGGACAGCCTGCTCCCAAGGGCTCCTAAAGAAAGCCAGATAGTCCCACCTCACTGCTGTGTCAAATGTTAATAAATCCTAGGATACAGGGGGAATTTCAAAATGCTGAATTGATGTTGACATTGTACCTCTATTCAAAGAAATGCAAGGGGGGCAACACAGATAACTCCAACATGCTTAGCTTGACCTCAGAGGAATACAACAACACAGGACTCAACTGAGAATGAAGTGAAGAATGGGGCTGGAGCCAGTACAAGCCCATTTATTTATTTTGGGGGGGATTTTGTTTTTAACATGAAGTATTTGAACAAATTGCACTGCATTCTGAGAAGTTTGAGAACTGATTGCTGAAGGTGACTATGGAGATCCAGTACTCAAGTATAAGGTGACTTTCAATAGCTCATAACACTCTCATGGAGAATAAGCACAGAAATTTCCATACAACACATTTCAAATGAAAGTGCTTGCCTATTTCTGGTATAGACATCACTAAAGAATCAACTTCAGGAAACACAAGGGAAGTCTGAGCCCATTAATAATCCCTCATGATCAGTTTCCTGGGACATGGTCATATTCACAAAGCTTTCCAGTTCTTCATGCTGCTTTTGGGAAATATATTGAATGGAACAAGTCCTAACCTGGTTCTCAGGAACACCTGACAGATCTGACATTTCTGAGCTTTGCACCAGTGATCTGAAGTGTGCCAATGAATGCAAGGCAATAGACATGACAAAAGAGATCCGTCCAAACAAATGAATGCATTTCAATGAAGATAAACGTAAACCCAAACATCTGAGAATGTGCATATGTACAATACGTACACTGGAAATGGGAAATGGTATTTTAATAAGTAGAGAGTGCAGAGGACTTAAGAGTCAAAGCAGATAAACAGCTCAAGATGAGCTATTGGTGCAACCATATGTCCACAGGTCGGAGGCAAACCTTGGCCATGTACTGTAGCAACCAGGAGTGGGAGGAGATTTCACGACTGTGTATGGCATTCAGGAGATTGGTAGTAAAATGTTGAATACATTTCCAGCACTCATAGTTTAAAATGGATGCTAAGTAACATAACATGGATCAGAAAAGAAACGTCATAATGATTTAAGGGTTGGAAAACTGTCTTTCATGAAAGACAGAAAATTATAATCTGTAAATGTTTGCAGGGACAGAAAAAAAGGCCATCATCTATTTAAAGGCTCTTTAACCTGATGGAAAAGACTTCAAAAGAGTGTGTGGTTGGGACCAGACATCAGTTGCATTCTAATTAGAAACAAGGTACAGTGCTTGTGAGGTTGGTTAACCACTGGAACATATGGTATAATTTCTGAGTGGTCTGCTAGTTAAGCCTGGACACTTTCGTGTAATAGATGCTTTTAAAAAACACAGTTATGAGACTCAATGGATGAGTAATTGAGCTAATATATAAGCAATCAGACAGATCATCTAATTACCTATGAAAATTGACACGTTATCAGTGTCATACACAAAATTCTGTGAAGCTTCAGCAGCGTAAATGTCATCATTTTAACTCAGAGAAAAAGAGAGCATTGGAGGCAGCAGATTTGTGTTCTTGTGCAAAGTGGAAGAAGTATGTACTGCCTAGATGTTGCATTTGTCCTGAACATAAGCTGCATCATTTCCAAATGGACTTATCAGAACTGTGTAAATACAGTCTATGTAAATAAATTCATAAAATATGTCATTGGAGATAAAACTATTTATTTATAATTACACTGCATGCCAAATAAAGTACTCTAGAAACATGTAATTTATATAGATACATGTGAAGTGCATTTATTTCTTAAGTGGTGCTGTCTACAATGCTACATTTTCTAAGTGGATTACAAATGTTGTCATTTAAAAAAAAAAAAGGACGTATTGCATGAGATGACAAAACCATGTAGATGTGTAAACAATGGAACTAATCTATGGAGGAATTAAAAGTACAGAAACCATTTAGTAGTTCTTCTGTAAAGGTAGCTAAAGCCACACTTCTTTCTTTGCAGGTGAAATCCTGATCTGTGCATAGGCAGCGTGTTTCATCCACACAAAGCCCCAGCGAATTCTGTAAGGACCATGTTCCCTCGTAACGGACCTAGGTGTGTTACCTTCAGTGGGGCTTTGCATGTGTGGCAAGGTCTGTTCATGAGGCATAAATGTACTTTATGGTATACGTAGTTATGAAGAACTCTGTGGCTATGGCTAAATTAGGGAATCCCAGAACGCTTCCATGTTCCTGGGAAAGGGGGGTACTACAGTACATCCCAGCACCACAACAGCACAGTTGTGTACTGTGTCACTGTCCTGTACGTTTCCAACAAGGAGAGGTAGGTTGCAAACTATAAGTTGTTTCAGAAAATGCTTAGTCTGATGACTGAGGGACCAGGACCTCATGGTATGGTTAGGCGTGCTCTGCACAGAGACGGTTCTAGGAAGCAAAGGCCTCAGCTTTGGTCTGGATTTGTTTAACTTATCTCTATCCGTATAGAAGTACTACGTGGAGTAGTGGACATCTAGGTCCCTCCGTAGTAAATAAAGACAGTGGACTGCCAATAGACACTGGAAGTGTTGGAGGCTGTGTCATCTCAGAGCGTACGGGCTGCCCANCCTCCCATCTGGAGCACTGCATCCAGCTCTGGAGCCCCCAGCACAAGAAAGACATGGACCTGTTGGAGCGGGTCCAGAGGAGGCCACAAAAAATGATAAGAGGGCTGGAACACTTCTCCTGTGAAGAAAGGTTGAGAGAGTTGGGGTTGTTTAGCCTGGAGAAGAGAAGGCTCCAGGGAGACCTCATTGTGGCCTTTCAATACTTCAAGGGGGCTTATAAGAAAGATGGAGAAAGCCTCTTTACTAGGGCCTTTAGTGACACAACAATGGACAATGTTTTTAAACTAAAAGAGGGTAGATTTATATTAGACATAAGGAGAAATTCTTCACTATGAGGGTGGTGAGGCACTGGAACAGGTTGCCCAGAGAAGTTGTGGATGCCCCATTGTTGGAAGTGTTCAAGATCAGGATGCATCAGCAACCTGATCTAGTCAAGGGTGTCCCTGCCAGTTGCAAGAGGGTGGACTAGATGATCTTCAAGGGTCATTTCCAACCCAAACCATTCTATGATTCTATGATACCCACAGAATCACTTTAATAATGCAGTGACTTTCAGGTAGGTTTATGTTACATCTGGCTCCTCTCTGGTGCCATTCATTATTCAGCAGTAACCCAGTGCCAAGAAGTCTGACCACGGTGTACCTGGGCTGTGCCTGTACTGTGCCTGTGATTCACAGCCAATTTCAATTGGCTCTGGAGAGGAGGGCTGAACACTTCTGAAGAGAGGGAGTATGCAGTTCTGCTCTACTAGCCATTTCCAGTTCCTGCCTTCTCAAGAAAAAAACCCAAGGCAATAATGCTCTTCATGTGGAGGTAATGGACACATTTCATCAAGGTGTCCACAACTGAAAGACTTAAATACTCAATGTAGCAACACAGAAAAAAACTGTTGAGAGGAAGAAGAAAACGAAACTCTCTACTGCTATGGGCAGGGAAGAAGTGCTGGCAAGTTCCATATTTTCTTTGAAAACAACCAAAATCCATAATGGTGCAAGGAAAAGGGAGGAATCATTTGGCATCTGAAAAATGTGTCTACTCACTTGCCTTCATGCCTCCAGAATGGTTAAGCAGGAGAAGGAAGAGGTACCGACTGGGGCATTTTTAAGTGGCACGCTCCTTTCTAAAAATGGTAGTGTCCCTCTGTTTAAATGGAGCCTGTGCCACTGACAGTGTTACTACATCATTTTCCACTCTGCTATTCTGAAACAGCAAGAGTAATCAATCATTTACTTATCACAGGAGCAAAACAGACTTTTCTTGGAGGGAGTGTAAAAAGTGCTACAATAAAGTAATTTTGCCAATTTGAGTGTTCCACTTGACAACTATTTGCATAATAAGGTTTTGCCAAGATAAGAAGATTGGTAATTTTCAGCAGCATGGAGGGGATTGAAGTTTTTAAGCTTTTTTGCCCACTATCTACACACTCACAGACCTCCGCTCTTGATGTATGGTTCTTTTTAAAGTCCTCCATCTGTCTCCGTTGTGTAATGAATTCTGTCACTCTCAATTGTGCTCCTGAGCAGTAAGCAGTGGAAGGGAGTTTGCATTTTGATTATAAAAAGGTACCGTCAGCTCTTATTACAATGGAAAAGCCATCTCCATGTGAAATTTTAAGGCACTTATAAGCTTAGTCTCCCTCTCAGAAGCCGCCTGTAGATCACGCTGTCACCATTTGACAGGGTGTGCAGGAGAGCAGAGGGCTGGGCTGCACTGCCAGAAGAGAAGTTCAGAGAAATGGAAGTAAATCCAGTTTCTCCCCTAAGAAGCTCATGGGAGGGATACAGCGGTGCAAACGCCGTCATGTAAAAGTTGTTCCACATGCAGCTTGTACTGGAGCTCTGAAGGCTGTCTGGAGGAAGAGGATGGCAGGAGGAGATCAAGGCTGTCAGCTTAAGTCTCCGTGCTTCTCTTCAACCTCATGAGCCAGTTTATCTCACCCTGAGACTTGTCAGCAATTTTCGTTTTGGGATGGTGGGAGGGCAGGAGGAAGATAAGCAGAGCTTTTACAGGTTAAGTATTAGCATACTTTTAAAGGCTTTGATAGCAAAGTGCTCTAGAAGGATTAGGATGTTAGAGAAAATGTAGAACACGTCTACACCGTGACGTGGAAAGCGCTGCAGAGATCCCGGGCTGGCAAGACTAAAACCTGCTCAATGCGGTGCTGTGTCAGCTCACTCCGGGAGTTATACTGTCACTCCTGCACAGTGCAATCCTCCAGCAATCCGGGCCCAGCAAAGGCAACTGCAATAAATGAACTTTGCCTAAACATCCTGGAACCAGATTTTCAGATTTAAAGTGTCCAGTGTTCAGCCAGCATACTGGGCAACTTTTAGCACACACCTCCAGGTGTGGTGCAGGTGGACTTAGCTGGGTGAAGCAGACGGGTGATAATCAACAGTAGTTTTGGCTGTAGTGAGCATTAACTAGTGTGGTTCAAGATCCTCAAGGGATAAAGAGGAAGAGGAGCCCAGTGCACACCCTGGACTTTAAGAGAGAATGATTTGACTTGCTAAGGGAACCGGTCAGTGGGATCCCATGTGAGGCAGCTCTGAAGGGCAAAGGAGTTCAGAAAAGCTAGCAGTGTTTTAAGGACAGAATCCTCTGAGCATAAGAATGGTGGGAATAGCGCATCCCAATATTCAGCAAAACAAATAGACATACCAGGAGACAAGCTTCACTATGCGGAAACCTCGTAACTGAGCTCCAATGCAACAAGGCAATACTCAGGAGGCTGAAGCAGCAGGCTTTGAGCAGGAGGTTGAAGTACAGACCTGTTGAAGTCCTCTCCAGCCTGAATTATCATGCTATCTACTGTCATCCTCCTGGTAACCAATCACCACCATGCATTTTACCTACCAAACCTAAATTAAAAGCCAAATAATCTTCAAAATGAAAACATCCTTTCATTTACAGCGCAGGATTTTTGTGTCCCTGGTCTATAGTCCTTCACTTGGGGAGGAATAACCCCATACACCAATACAGTCTGGGGGCTGACTGACTGCAAAGCAGCTTTGCAGAGAAGGGCTTTGGGGTCCTGGGTGAACACCTAATTGCACATGAGCCACCAGTCTTAGATTCATAGAATCATTAAGGTTGGAAAAGACCTCTGAGATCATCTAGTCCAACCGTCAACCCAACACCACCATGACTACTAAACCATGTTCCAAAGTGCCACATCTACACGTTTTTTGAACACAATGTTCGCTTGCAGCAAAGAAGACCAATAACCTCGCAGTCTGCATTAAGCTCATAAGCATTGACAGCAGGTCAAGGGAGGTGATCCTTCCTTCCCCTATACTCAGCCCTGGTGAGACACATCTGGAGTGCTATGTCCAGTACTGGGCCACCCAAGACAAGACGGGCATGGAACAAGTGGAACAAGTCAAGCATAAGGCTACTAAGTTCATTTAGGGAGTGGACTATCTCATAGAAGGAGAGGCTGAAAGAGCTGGGATTGTTCAGCCACAAGAAAAGAAGGCTCAGGGGTATCTCACTTACATACAAATACCCGATGGGAGGAAGTAAAGATGATGGAGCCAGGCTTTTCTCAGTGGTGCCCAGTGAAAGGAGACAATGGGCACAAAGTGAAGTACAGGACATTCCATTTAAACACAAGAATTAACGTTGTTGTTGTTTTTGTTGTTCTTGTTGTTTTGCGAAGGTGCTCTTGTTGTTTTGTGAAGGGGAACAGGTTGCCCAGAGAGGTAGTGGAGTCTCCATCCTTGGAGATATACAAACCCTAACTGGACATAACCCTGAGCAACTTGCTGTAGCGGACCCTACTTTGAGCAGAGGGTTGGACTACGTGATTTTCAGAGATGCCAGAACCACTATTATGATTGCGATTCTGTCAGTAAATCCTCCTGATGTGCATCCCTACCCTGCTCCCAGACACACAGGGACTTCACAGGCTAGGCCTAACAGCATTTATCTTTGTTACCCTCTTATTACAGTGGCCCAGAGAGAACCCGTAACTGATTGCAGAGGAGCAGTACGTAGAGCACTGCACATTAAAGAGTAGTTGCACCCAACACGCAGGCAGTGCAAGGTCACGGAGCAGAAGTGGCAAAACACCAACTGGAGGCTACAAACGCTGCCATTCACTCTTCTCCTGTCTGGACTACCAGCTGCCATACTAAGGTGGGAACTGGCATGCTTGCTGTGTTAAAACTCCCTGTTAAAACTATATCTGTGCCTCCTAACCATTCCTCCAACCCCTCCCTTTTAAATCCCTTTGTAAAACTCACTTTATGGATGACAGCCTCTTATACACTTCGCAATAAAGAGGTTTAAAAGAAATAATCACAATAACTAACTAATAAACATTCTTCATTATTTCAGAGATGATAATAATCCCTAGCACTTGCATTGCACTTTACATATTCAAGCACTTTATAATCATTAACTAATTAGTCCTTGCAAAGCTCATCTAAATATTATTATCCTGTTAATACAGAAAGAGAAGCTGTAAGAGAGAAGGTAAAGAATTTACCTAAGGGCACACATCAAGCCATTTGCAGAGACAAGATTGGAATTCAGCTCTTCAGCATCCTAATCCTTGGCTCATATCCCTCTTGCTGTCTCTGATAATATGGGCTAAATTATACGATAGTAGGATCATTTTCTTTAATATTCATCCCCAGATGCATGACATTGACTATTACATTTCATCTCTTTGTTGTTCTCAGGATCACTTATTTCTTTCTCCCTCCCCTTCTGCACTGATATTACCTCCTGCTTTTATATCATGAGCAAACATTAGTAGCACCTAGGGTCTGGCTTCCAGTTATGCAACAGCACGGGGATAATCAGCTGGGCCATCGAGTACACAGCGCAAAATTCAGACATGCACCTTCAAGCAGAGGTAGGAAACTCTGTATCTTAAGGGAACATCCTTATCAATGGTCCACAGACAGAAATGCCATCATATGCAGTCCTTTGTTGTTCTTCTTCCTCAGTTTCACAAGGAGGGGTGCAAGCTGATTTACCCCAATACTGTTTATACCTCCCAATTTGTGTGTGGACCAGCTCCCCTCCATGTTGTTTTTAGATAAACTGGGGTTTTTTGGTGGTGGTGGTGGATTTCTGTTGGGGTTTTGGGTGCTTTTTTTCCCCACCCATATAACTGACACAAGAACAACAGACCATCATATAAAAGTATCACATGGTAAGTCTAAACTACAAGAAAGGACTTTTTTTTTTTTTCTGTCACATGAATCTGGACTGTGGAAATCATTACCACAGGAGAGAGTGGATGCTAGATGTCTATGTGCATGCAAAATGTAAGTAGAAAAATCATGGAAGAAAAATATGTATGTGTATATCCATCAAAGAGTATTAAGCACATGGATAACATCTTTGGTTAAAAAGGCGTCCGAGCTAGCGCGCACTGAACACTGGGAAAGTGGTGTTGGGGATGTATCATTACATACCTGTCCTTGTTGTTGTGCTCCAGCAATATTAAAATTATATGAAGAAAGTCAAGTCTTCAAACCTATACATAGTAAACCCCTAGGCAGAAACCCTACACAAATCAACCAAATTTGAGATAGTTCTCGATCTACCACTGTAATCTCTCAGTACGTTCTCACCCTTATTTTATTTCCTGCAGCTGTTATCCTGATTCCCTAAAGTCATTTTGGTTAATTGAAAAGGAATGATTGCCTTTGTAGGCACTTTTCTTAGTGAGGTAAATAATATTTTTTTTTTTCCTTTTACCTTGATGTGCGGTTGGATTTTGTAAAAGTATTTAGTTCATTTTAATTATTTACCTTTTTAAATTGAAAAAAATTAAAATGTAATAAATTAAATTATTATTTTCCACACCTGCAGGGACAATTCTCCCAAAGAAATTTAGGATCTGAGGCTCGGCAACTGCCAGCAGCATGCGAGTGTTTGGTATAATGAAGTCAGTTTGTGACTTCTCTCCCGTCCACCGATAGCTGCAGTAACATTCAATGTGCTTTTTAGCCTTCCAGTACAGCCCCCTTCTGCCACTGATGAGGAAGGAAAGATCAGAATGTGATCCTGCAGTCCTCAAGACTGCATATGAACTACTGGATCACTAGCCAGTGATCAAGTTCAAACGTGCCATCACATTTCTGTCGAATTATTCTTTGAAAAAGAGTTTCTGCTATCTTCATGTGGTATCTGATTTAATAGAAACTTAAAATGACAGGGAGATAACCCCTGGCTGACATACAGTTTGTCATGGCAAATGCATTGCATTGACTCAGCTTTTCAAATTTGGTATTAGTAGTTCCAAATACAGATTTCAGAACCACAGCCTGAGCTTTTCTGTAAGTTACTGTATACCTTTCTTTGAAGCTTACGTATGTATTCATTTTACTGCCCGTGACTCACTGCAAATAATGACAGTAGTGGCTAATTCCCAGGTAAGCTTTCCCCAGTTTCACTGCAGTATTTACATGGTGTGTATTTACATCCAGAGTATATCCAACAGAGCTAGTCTGGTATTCTCCATCAACTCCCTGTGAACCAGTGCCTTCAGATGTCTCAGCTACCCTGTAAGCATCCATTAAGGAACAGCTATATTTGTGGTTAGATATCTTCTTTTCATCGAAATCAGGGAGTTTATTGTTCCTTGGGCCCTACTTAGTGCCTCCTCAGCTAAGATGCTGTCCCTGTTACTCTTCATGCTGGAACGAGCTGGGAACACTAGAGTGTTCATTTATAGCATCTCGCCTGAAAAGTGTTAATTGGAAGCTGAGGTGTGGCAGCTTGTTCAGCTGCTCTAACCTGACTGCAAGACTATATTAAACTCGTATTCCCTCCAGCAATGGAGAACCCTTGAACTATGCATTGGTTAAGACTCAAAACTCCTGTGATGGCTCCTAAAACTCAAGGTCATACCAGTCAGCTCCAAGCAGATTACAGAGAATGAATCTGTGGTGAGGAGCAGTAAGCAAATTAACAAAATAACATTATTTTGATTTTGGTGCACATGCTTCCCATAATAATGGGTTTGTAATATTTAACTACATTATCTTAAGTAAAATCCATACCACTTTGGAGAAACATTCCATCCCAGTTCTGTATCATACACCCTTCATTTGCAGCTGTGTTCCATGGTGATGTTCATACCACCACAGAAGCTGTACAAAACCAGCATGGGTCAACTTAGAAGAGGGGTTTGGTTTGGGGTGTTTTTTTTCAGTGGAAGAAGCCTGTGATGAGAGGAGGGAAAGCTGAGGGAAGCATCAGCCTGAATAAGCCTGTAGCCACTGCAGAACTTATTAATACATGCAAGTCAGAGAAGCTTCTGTTTGCAGATGGAACAATTTTCTTTACTGAGTTTCGAAAGCATTCAGACACTCAACCTTTTTGGTTATGTAGACCCTTCTTTCTCTGCCTCATCAAATGTCATAGGGTGACCTAGTTGCCGTGTGGGGGATATTGCACAGTCGGCATTGATAGCCAGTCTCAAACATTTATCACAGGGTGGGATGAATCCTTAACTGAAGGAGTCTTTCTCTCCCCACTAGGAGCCTAGGTGACTTAGTTCGAACTACATATATCATATCTGGGTGGTTGAGGTTAACGACAGCAAATCCTACTGCTTTTTATAGATAATTCATAAACTGTTTCTTAAACTGAAGTGACTCTCCACATACTTCTAGCTTGCATGAAGACTGTATGAGTGTGCCTTTGCATACGGCGTGGTGTGACCGAACCTGCCTTCCTAAAGATGTTCAGCCTTCAGGTGGTAACAGTGACCACAAGGCATTTCCCACGCAGATTTCTGAGGGATAGATTTTACACCCCTTTCCTTTTGGTCTGTTTTGTAAGAGCAGGCTGCTAGGAATTAAAGGCGAGTATTTTTCCAAGTGGGCTTGTTACAGATCAGCTCTTTAATTACACCTACTAAAGAAGTAATGCATAGTGATATCCTGAATTTGTCCCTAATTAAAAATACTGTACTTAAAGCTTGCATGATTTCCTTCTGCTGAAATCTTTAATCAGGAGATGAATAAGGCTCTGGAGCCTTGATTAATAATAGGACCAAGTGCTCAGCGGCTGAAAATGCCAGGGTTTTAAATTTTCTTAAGTCACCTGGTGTCCCCATCTAACAGAGACCCTGGCAATGTTACTTATGCAGTGGTATGGAATAATTGAGGCATGAAGTTGCAGGTCCCGAATGAGACAGATGATACTAATTCTCCTGAAGACAAGTCTGATGTGGATGTGGGCACTAATGTAATAAACAAGATACTTTTGTAATTGCATCATTAAATAAAATAAATGGCCGCCTTCTAAGTATTACCCATGAAACCTAATGCACAGGTGAGATGCACTGAAATCCCGACAAATCAAAGTACGTGGGAGCTTGGTGAAACACACAGAGATAACCATCCTAAACAAAAAACACCCAGATATGACAGTCTTGAAAGTAAGATGAATTTTTAAACTAACAAATTATGCAAAGAAGAAAAAGGTGTCAGATTCTTTTACTAAAAGTGCTGGTTTCATATCACACACATAAACAAACCAAACATAACCCTAAGCTCACTGTATATGAGCCACATTTTCTCTAGGCTAGTTTGAGAACAACTGGTGGCAGAACAGATTCACCATTCTCAGTAGCTGTGAACATTTTAAACTACAACATTAGGAAGAAGGTACCTTCCTGATTTTTTCTTTTTTAATACAATTGCCTCTTTTTTAAAGGAACTGTGTCACGTAATGGTACTTGTTGGTTATTTTAATGTGCTTAACATAATCAGACGTTTTTACTTCAAATGTATAAAGGAATAAAAGTGATAAGAAATAATCCCACAACAGGTCCCAGGTACCACTAAATCTATATGGGGAACACTGTCACAGGCGCAGCCTAGAGTCTGGCGGAATTAAGAACTGGAGAGGGGAGACTAAGACAGTTTTAGAATCATAGAATCAT
>VZTL01050475.1:25649-42407 GCA_013400535.1 Scopus umbretta | reverse complement strand
CTGACTGGGCCTGATCACCTAGTGGTCCTGTACATGCCGCAGGGTGGCACTCAAGATGGTCTACTCCATAACCTTCCCCAGCACCACGGTCGGACTGACAGGCCTGTAGTTTCCTGGATCCCCCTTCTGGCCCTTCTTGTAGATGGGTGTCACATTTGCTAACTTCCAGTCAACTGGGACCTCCTTGGTTAGCTAGGACTGCTGATAAGTGATTGAAAGTGGCTTGGTGAGCACTTCTTCCACCTCCCTCAGTACCCTTGGGTGGATTTCATCCGGCCCCATAGACTTGTGTGTGTCTAAGGGGTATAGCAGGTCACTAACCATTTCCGCTTGCACGATGGGGGCTTCCTTCTGCTCCCTGCCCCTGTCTCAGGGGGTTGGGTACCCAGAGAACAACTTGGTTTACTATTAAAGACAGAGGCAAAGGCGGCATTAAATACCTCCATCTCTTCTTCATCCTTTGTCACTATGTTTCCTCCTGCATCTAATAAAGGATGGAGATTCTCCTTAGCCCTCCTTTTGTTGCTAATGTATTTACAGAAACCTTTTTTATTGTCTTTTTATGGCAGTAGCCACATTAAGTTCTAGTTGGGCTTTGGCCTTTCTAATTTTCTCCCTGTATAACCTCAGGACATCCTTGTAATTCTCCTGAGTTGCCTACCCCTTCTTCCAAAGGTGGTAAACTCTCCTTTTTTTCCTGAGTCCCAGCAAAAACTCCCTGTTGAGTCAGGCTGGTCATCTTCTCTGCCAGTTCATCTTATAGCACATGGGGACAGCCTGCTCCTGTGCCTTTAAGACTTCCTTCTTGAAGAACGTCCAGCCTTCCTGGACTGCTTTGCCCTTCAGGACTACCTTCCAAGGGACTCTGTTGACCAGTCTCCTAAACAGGCCAAAGTCTGCTCTCTGGAAATCCAATATATCAGGTCTGCTGACCTCCTCCTGATTTCTTTGAGAACTGAAAACTCTTGCCATGTCGTGATCACCATGCCCAAGACAGCCTCCAACCATCACATCACCCACAAGTCCTTCTCTGTTCGTGAACTACAGGTCCAGCAGGTGCCTTCCCTAGTTGGCTTACTCACCAGCTGTGTCAGGAAGTTATCTTCCACACACTTCAGGAACCTCCTGGACTGTTTCCTCTCCGCTGTATTGTATTTCCAGTAGACATATGGTAAGTTGATGTCCCTCATGAGAAGAAGGGCTAGTGATTGTGAGACTCCTCCCAGCTGCATACAGAATATTTCATCTGCCTCTTCATCCTGGTTGGGTGGTCTATAACAGACTCCCAGCAGGATACCTGCCTTGTTAGCCTTCCCCCTGATTCTTACCCATAGATCCTCAAGCCTTTTAAAAAGGCTCTTCATACCAGTTTAATGGAGACAGGGTTGCAGTGCCAGTGTGGATTTCCCTGATAATATCTGGCATTGCTATTGTGCAATTCTGTTCCCGGAATGAACACTGGTAGCATGAGTTAGTCAATGCTTTGATTCCAAGTGAAAAGGTTATAAAGGCAATGAAGACAATGGGGAAAAAGTGCTGAGTGTTCACATTTGAGTGAGCACCAATATGAAGTGTTGTGGTTTTGTCTGCATTTATAAGCCTGTTTTCATTTCAAAGGGGTTTAATACATGTAACTGGGAGTGGAGTTTGACTCTAAATATCATTTAAGAATTATGCTGTGTCAGTGATCTGACAATGCACTAGAAAGGTTAAATTGAGTGCAGATCATTTAGCTTTGGTATGATGATTAATTTCAAGTGATATAAGTTATGAACACTAGTTTCAATTATTTACTGAAAAAGCCAAGAAATCTCATGGGAACTCTACAAAGTAAAATAAAACCAGTTGACTGTGATTTTGTTTCCAAATGAACTAATCAGGTGATTGTGACCTTGACACAGGGTCTCTCCTCCAGCTCTCCCCTCCCCTCCTCTATGTACAGAACTGACATGCTCATCTGTCCTCTTGAGAACTCCTTGATACTGTTCATATTTAACATCATTATCAAAGGTCCTTTGCTTCCAGGCTTAGCCATTAAAATACATGAGATGGGAAATGCTGACATGATAGTTTTGCAAATGTTATCTGAGAGGTTTGCATATATTATTAAATCTCTTAATGAAGATGATGAAGAATCAGCCTATTAACAGCTTAGTATTAGGTATATTGCTGCATTAATTCTTGTTCCTTTTCTTTGATATTTCAGTGCTACGGCTATTGAAGGATGGTGCCGACCCTCATATGCTTGTTTCCTCAGGAGGCTCCTTGCTCCATCTGGTAAGAGTGATTGAAGATTAGTGTTAGTGACTGTGGATAAATATGGTGGGTTACTGAGTAGCAGATTGGGCATATTAACAAAAAGAAAGGCTTAGCAATAATTTTTTATCTACACTGCTCTCCATGGTGGTTATGATTGCATGCAGCTATGCATTTAAATAAATGGTCATTTTCAATTTTCTTATGAAAGGATGGATCATGTCATAAGAATGGTAACTAACAAAGTAGAATGAAATGTTTTATTTATAAAATTATCTGTGCGGTCAGAAAGAACAAAGGAAATATTGCTCGATTCCAAAGATAGTATTATATGGTTCAGAGATTCACAGGTTCTATATGAAAAACACCATGATGTAACATTTTTCCCTTTGTTTTTTTGCATATTTTCTTGCACCAACTTCCTGCATGTGTATTTTTAACACATTATCTGTATTTAGTTTATCATTATTTGCATAGCAATTTAGATTAAGTAACTGGCAGATAAAAGAAAAACAGTTTGTATACAGTGACCAAAAGAGAAGCAAGATGGAAGGTCATGTGGAGGAAAGACTGACAGGCAGATAGAAAGAAAATACTACAAAGGTAAAATTTTGGTTTCGCTGAAGCTAATGGCAAAAATCATCATAAATTTCTAAGTCTTATGATCCTTTACTTTGGTCTGTGATGCTTCAATTTCAGACATGCTTTCTATTCAGTGTGAAACTATTTTAAGATATTTGGATCCAACTTTGTTGCACAATGCTGCTAAAATAAATGTGACTTCACAAATACAAGGGCATAACAGATCTAGTGAAAAAGTCTACTGGCAGAGTGTTTCATTTTAGAACAGTTGGATTAAGTTTCTCATAGTTCATATACAAAATAGAGCAATTTCTTGATGCAGAAAAAGGAACCTGTAATATTACTGAAATCCAACACACCTGCCACCATGTTCTTGCAAGATGTAGTGTTTCCCTTGTGTAATCAATCTCTGTTTTCCATCTTCCATGGCCATGGTGCTTTAACAAGGACTTTGGGAAATAGAGGCCTGGGTAAGGGGAGGGTGTAGTAATGAGTTAGAACAGAGAAAATTTAAGTTTGCTTTTCTCTCCTCTATTTGCCTGCTGCAAATGTGCTCAATCACTCTTTAAAAATGCAGCCCATACGAGATTTTATCTTTGCGTTTCCCAAAAATGAGGTTTGCCAAATCTTACCCTGTGCTGAAAGCCCTAGAAGACAATCCGTATCTCCAGTGTAGCTGATGTGACATCTGTCTCACTGGCATTTTAAAACAGAAGAAAGAAAGATCCATCTTTAGGGATTTTAGGTTGCTTTGTCTAGGTCAGCTGATTCTTAACTGCAGGTAAAATCTGTGACTTTCTACGTTTCTTGATCTTCTGCATTACGCCTTAATTCACTGTCACATTCAGCATCTCTGCGCTGGTGCCTGCTGCTTCATAGGCACACATACGCTTCAGAAGGAGGGAAAGCTTCCTGCAGTAAGAAATTTGCAATAGAGAGCTATGTGTAACCTACTGCCCCAGTTTAGTCAGAGTTATTTGTAAGTACTCATAATTCATTTACAGGAAAATGCCAGTCCTATGGGAGATAGAGGAAAACCTGATTTCAGTGAAACTTGGATTTGACACTGATTTGGGAGCAGTACAGACAGGAGAGGAGAGTCATGATACAGGGAAACAGATAAGCCAAGTTTATTTTCCTGCAAGAAGTAGTAATTTAGCATGCATCTTTATTATATTTTTAAAGCCCACTCAGATAAATTCTAAGTACTAGTTTTACCACTATAATTCTATGTAATCTGCTTTCTCCAAAGGGGAGCCTGATGTGTATTTATTCTTTCCAGCTGCAGTGTAAATGCTTTTATTCCAGAATGAATGGAAAATATATTTATCTCCATATTTTCCTTAAAATCTGATTAATGATATAATTACTTTTTTCTTTTTTCATTTCTGTTTACTTCCAAAATGCAATCTATTTCTAAAAAAAATCAAATGTGACACTTAGAGATTCTGTTGCTAGCTCTATATAGTATCCCAGTATGGTTGAATCTCAGGGAAGCCATGGGAGGTTCAAAGGTATTCACTCAACTCTCATTAGACTCCATGAGAGAAGTACCAAAAAAGACAGTACTTGCCTGAATTGCCCATTCAGCAGGAAGCATATAGTGTCATATCAATCCACGCACACAACCACCCAAACTGCCATAGTAACAAAATATATGAGTGCCAATTTTCTCCTAGAACGTTGACTGAGATTGTCCAATTGCCTCACAAAATCCATTAAACAAGAATCTTAAGAGCAGTGGCAATTAAATTGCTGCTACAAATCTAGGCTGTTTTGAAACTGGTGACTAATCACAAAAGGCTCTATATCTAGTATTAATACACAAAATGGCTCAGTGACATCTGCCATTTGTTTTATATGGAAGCTCTCTAAAACATTTTTTACTTAACAGTGCCTTGAAAATGTGATTGCTTTGAGATTATGTTGATCTGTATTGTAAAACGTCTTAATTCTGATTTGAACATTGAACAGCTCAATGTAAGTTGTACTACTGTTATAATGAATGATACTGATGCAATAAAACAAAACTTTTGGCTGTTTCTAGAGCTGTCAGATAAGTTTCAAGCTAAAGGAAATAAATCAGAACTTAATTTCTGTTCTGTAATTTAATGGTCAGTATGTTTCGAAATCATTTAAAGCAGGACTGTTTTTTAGCCTCTTAGAATTTAATTTTCATCTTCCCAGTGATCTATATTTATGATCACAGTAGTACATGCAGGTCCTACATTCAGTTAAACATCTCAGCTATGTCTTGACTTCACAGTGGAATTCAGTTAAGCACTTTTCCTTCTTCCCCTTTTCCACCAGTGTCCTGGCTTCCATGCCAAATTAATACAGATCAGCAAACTGGATGCCATGGTGTGGTTCCACATGCGATACAGACTTAACAACATAATTATTTAACCCTTACTTGTAAATTATCTGCAGATTTCACTATATTTGTACTCTCAGTGTATATGTGTGCTTTCTGAGACAGGGAAATATTACACAGCATTAAATATTGGAAGAGGCATAGATATTAAGGATTGTATTCGAAGCATCTAAGTATTTAATACAGAAAACTAGTCTCCCTGTAGCCTCTCGCCAGGGGGGAAAGAGAGAGGACCCTTCTCTAAAGAGTTACTGAGATTGTATGTTAGGCCAGAGTTAGGATCTTAACTTGAGTGCCCTGGTTGTCTTTTAAAGTATTATCCATAAGCACATGCATAAAAAGTCACACATGTGACAGAAGAGTAAGCTCAAAACAATGGCTAAGCCAGGTTCTTCTTCTCTGCCAAAATTAGTGATCTCCATCATCAAAACAAAACAAAGTATACAAACATACACACACAGGTGTGCAACCTCCCCCTCCCCGCCCTCAGCACACCCTTAGCGTGCAGAGTATTTATCTGTCAGAGGCACTTGAATGGGAATCAGTATAGTTAGTGGACTGGAAACAGGAGTGTGTATGGAGAGGCTTGTATCGCTGTGAACTGCATGAAAGGCAGAAGTTCATGTACGTGCGGACATATGTACGTGTGGGTGTACATATACTTGGATGCCACCGCTCATGATGCGATGATCATGCACTGATGCCTGTGCACCGATTTGGAATGAAAATATTGAACAGAAAGAAAGCCTCATGTTTACTATAGATTTCAGCAGATTTCGTACACTACTTTTTTTCACAGGGAATAAGGGATTCTGTGAATCATACACACGGAATTTGCATTCTCCACAAAACTGTTTCTATAGATTCATCAGCTATTGTTCCCTACAAACACATCAGTTTTAACTACAGTGTGTCAGCTGCTCAATTTAAATGTTAAATGGAGCAAAAATTGTATGTAATAAATTCAGTTGTACACTGAGTAAAACACCATCCCTAATCTGCTCTTCTTTCTTCTAGTGTGCCCGCTATGATAATGCGTTTGCTGCAGAAATTCTAATTGACAGAGGAGTAAATGTAAATCATCAAGATGAGGATTTTTGGACATCAATGCATGTAGCCTGTGCATGTGATAATCCTGATATTGTCCTGCTGCTGCTACTAGTAAGTAAAGCAATCCAATGCATTGTGTACTTGAAAAGGAAACAATGTGACGCCATAAGGTCTGAAACTGCTCTATGAATGCAAGGTATTACTACTAATCATATCAGTGAAAGCACATATTGTGTTTGTTTGTTTCTTGACATTATTTTGATGCTCAGGATTTTTAGAAGGCATATAGTGAAACATTTTTAGGCCTTCAACGGGAATACAGTATAAACATCAATGTCAAGTCTCTCCTATCTCTTCCTTGTGGTCAGGAGGCTATATAAGCATAGCCTCCTGATAAGCACTGATAAGTACTCAGTCCCAAATGGGATATCCGGAAAATTTCTTGTCTCTTTTCCTTGTCACTTTCTGTTAAGGCCCGAGTTCATAGATAATCTTGTAAAAAAACTCCTTCTTAAAAGCAAGTATTCACTCAGTCACACTGAGTATTCATAAAGAAGTGTTCGTGGACATGGTGTCTTGACCCTGGCTGGACGCCAGGTGCCCACCAGAGCCACTCTATCACTCCCCTTCTCAACTGGACAGGGGAGAGAAAATATAATGAAAAGCTTGGGGTTCAAGATAAGGACAGGGAGAGATCACTCAGCAGTTACCATCATGGGCAAAACAGACTTAACTTGGGGAAATCAGTCTAATTTATTACCGACAAAATCAGAGTGGGATAATGAGAAATAAAACTGAAATCTTACAACAACCTTTCCCCCACCCCTCCCTTTTTCCCACGCTCAACTTCACTCTTGATTTTCTCTACCTGTTCCCCCTGAGCGGCGCAGGGGTATGGGGAATGGGGGTTCATCACACGTTGTCTCTGATGCTCCTTCTCCTTGGGGGGAGAACTCCTCACTCTCTTCCCCTGCTCCAGCACGGGGTCCCTCCCACAGCAGACAGTCCTCAACAAAATTCTTCAATGTGAGTCCTTCCCACAGGCTACAGTTCTTCACAAACTGCTCCAGTGTGGGCCCCTTCCATGGGGTGCAGTCCTTCAGGAACAGACTGCTCCAGCATGGGTCCCCTGTGGGGTCACAAGTCCTGCCAGCAAACCTGCTCCTGTGTGGGCTCCTCTCTCCACAGGTGCACAGGTCTTGCCAGGAGCCTGCTCCAGTGTGGGCTTCCCAAGGGGTCACAGCATCCGTTGGGCATCCACCTGCTCCATCATGGGGTCCTCCATGGGCTGCAGGTGGATATCTGCTCCATCATGGGGTCCTCCATGGGCTGCAGGTGGATATCTGCTCCACCATGGACCTCCATGGGCTGCAGGGGGACAGCCTGCCTCACCATGGTTTTCACCATGGGCTGCAGGGCAATCTCTGCTCTGGCGCCTGGAGCACCTCCTCCCGCTCCTTCTTCACTGATTGTGGTGCCTGCAGGGTTGTTCCTCTCACATATTCTCACTCCTTTCTCCGGCTGCAGTTGCGCTGTTTTTTTGGTGTTTTTTTTTTCCCTCCTTAATCACAGAGGCTCTGCCACTGTTGCTGATTGGATTGGCCTTGGCCAGTGGCGGGTCCATCTTGGAGCTGGCTGGCATTGGCTCTATTGGACATAGGGGAGGTTTCTAACAGCTTCTGACAGAAGCCACCCCTGTAGCGCCCCCACTACCAAAACCTTGCCACACAAACCCAATACAGTGGACATGGTCAAAACAAGGCCAATCTAATGTTTATCTAAGCAACTTTGACTTTTTGAAACAGAGTTCACCCAATATAGTAAAAGATATGACACTCAGCATTTGTAGAGAACAGCTTTGTTCATGTTGTGTTTAAATTCCTTAGGATCACAGCCTCTAGTTTTACACCAGGATATTAACGCAGCTTTTTTCTCCCAGCTAATGTTATATTGCTCTTTAAAACAGTAGTGCAGAAACAGTTTTCAGTCTGACTTGCAGTTTTCTAATCCATTTGTATAATTTTAAAATTTGTATGTTTTTAATAGGTCATTGCAAGTAGATCAGCATTTTTTATCATGCTTATAATGGCATTTCAGTGTTACAGGTAAAATGAAGGGGAAAATGTTTTTAAAGACCATATGCATGATAATAGCTTTCATGAAATCACTTTGGGAGATTGTCTAGCCCAATCCCCTGGCTCAGAGCAGAGCCGGCTACAGCAGTTTGCCCAGGAGCATATCTCCAAGGATGGAAAGTCCACAAATTTGCTGGGCACCCTGCTCAGAAAAAAAAGGCTTTTATTACTTTTAAACTGAGGTTTCTGTGTTTCAGTTTGTGCCTGTTGTCTTTTGTCCTTTTACTGACCACCACTGAGAAGAGTCTGGCTCCCTCTTCTTTACTCCCTTCATCAGGTATTTACATGCATTGGTAAGACCTGCCTGAGCCTTCTCTTCTCAAGGCTGAAAGAGTCTCAGCTCCCTCATCTTCTCCTTGTATGACAGATGCTGCAGTCCCTTCATCATCTTTGTAGCTCCTTTGCAGGACTCACTCCAGTATGTCCATGTCTTTCTTTTACTGGGGAGCCTGCAACTGGTGCCTCACCAGTGGTGGGCTCTCACCAGTGCCTAGGCCTGATGGTAATGCAGTCCAAGAATCTATGACCCTCAATCTGTGCTGCAAGGGCATATTGTTGGCTCATGCTCAGCTTGTTGCCTTCCAGATCCTAGTCCCAGAAGTACTTTGTGTGGGAAGCTGTCTAGCTAGACAGTAGGAAATACTGAAGAAAAGAGTATAGCCTAAATTTTATACTTCAGAATAGTTGCAGGGAAGCTTGCAGGGAAATAGCTGTCTCTGCTTGAAGGTAATAGCTGGGAATACTATTCTGGATCTGTATACCTATATTAGGTCAGTGATGGGAAGCAGGGCTTTTAGCCAGTGTGATACTGATTAGAGCCCTCTTGGGCTTTTGAGGACTTGAGTCCAAATGTCTCCTCTTCTAGAGAAAAGTCAGACCGATGTCTGTTTTCTTCCAGATGAGTATTTGACTAGACTGTTAAATAGATTTCACTTTCTTAGGAATGCTTTGGTGCTTAATTGCTAATGCTAAAGCATTATCAGCAGGTTAAGCAGCATCCACAGAGATTAATGTGACAGTTTACACCTTAGAGCTATTGTTTCAGCCTTTCTTGGTTACATGTGAGCTCTTTCTGAAATATACAAATATCCTCCTGTCTAGCATATATGCTTAATTTTATTTAAAAAACAGGGTAAATAATATCCTATGCAAAATTAGAAAATAAATGAAAAATAAAGTTTTTTTATTCAGGTCAGAATTAGTGATACCTTCCTTCCCTTCATCTCAGTTCTGAATTTGTAAGTTTCAACCTTTATTTGAAAACAGAACAGGTACCTCTTGAAATTCTTTCATGAAACAAAGGGGTGTTTGGTTGTTGTTTTGCGTGTTTTTAATAACCTAAGACTCACTGCATTTAAAATCTCATAAGTCAAAACCATCATTTTGAGTTATACTTAGTGGAATATATTAAATTAGAATATATTCAATTAGCAGAATGTATTCAATTAGAGTGGTACCACAAGCAAATAGTCTTCAGTAGTCATCAGTAGTAGAGGGGATAATATTCTGATTTTCTTCAGCATAGTGAGTTACAGTAGTATGATTTTGAGTTAGTGACTATGGTAGCTATAATGTAACGCCACGTATCTGAAAGAAGTACCGTGGCTACTATCTGACCTTCTGTAAATGGCATGGGCTTCACCGGAACCTTTGTTTGGAACCTGGAATTACTTTTACTCTGTCCTGTGGTTGCTTCTTCCAATCTGTAACTTTAGTTTTAACACTGATGTGTACCAGATCTTCTCTGGTAATCTTTTAGGTTTCTGATGACCTCTGAGGCTACTCCTGCTTTAGAAAACCAGAAAGAGATGTCCAGGAGTCTTCCTGGGTGCTGGACCACAATCATCTGTACTAGCAAACTGTTAGAATGTCCTCTGGCATGACTTTGGCACGTGCCGTCTAGATTCATTCCAGACACATCCCTGGCATGGTTTTGAAGCTGGAAGGTCCCAGGGACCAGTTTGTGTCCAGCTGTCACATTGTAGAGGCTGAGTCTTTACTGGTCTGAACAAGGTCTCTTCTATGCCAGCTGGCTTCAATGCCTAGACTTTTCCCAGGTCCATTTGATTTAATAGTAGAGATACCACCTCTGTCATGCTTGGAATGTCTGTTTTCTCAGGTTTTCTATTGCAAGTATAATGTAAATGTACAATGTACAGTAAATGTACAATGCAACATGATTTTCTGTTCTTAGTGCTTAAAATAGTA
Organism: Scopus umbretta; assembly: GCA_013400535.1. NCBI lineage: Eukaryota > Metazoa > Chordata > Aves > Pelecaniformes > Scopidae > Scopus > Scopus umbretta. The sequence continues at coordinate 31,802 of VZTL01050475.1, read as the reverse complement.
TTGCTAACCTAATCACAGTTGTCAGATATGTTTGCTAGGCATATCCCATTCTAAATATTGTCACTACTCTTGGCAAATAAAGGATAAAATTTCCAGAAGATGATATTTTATCTCTTGTATTACCTTGATCTGTTCAATGTGTATACTTTTGAAGCCTATGTATCCTTTGGATTCTGTGTGTACTCCTAAAATGATAAACAAATTAGAACAGAGAAGCTCAGCTGTAAAACTCTTGTACTGTGGGAAACTTGTAATGTGGGGAATTTTCAGAAATACTGAATGCTCTGCTGTTGTTGACACTGATAGGAACAGTGGGGGTTATACAGGGCACTTCTAAAATTTCCCGTGCCTTTTTTTGCAAGAAACCCAATCTAATAAAAACTTATGAAGTATTTCTATCCAGGATTATATCCAAAATTATTTTTCAGCCCCCATCATTTGTACGGTGTTTGATTTAGTCCCTGTTTATTACAGGCTGCTTTCTTCTGAAGGTTCTAAGTATCTTCTGATAACTTAGGATAAATAGGTCATCCGAAATATTAAAGTTTCAGTAATCAGGGGTACATCCATATGGATTTTTACAAATAGTGTTTGAATTGTCTATATTACTTGCAATAACTTCTGATAAAATTGCCCACATTTTAGGTGGTGAGCACTTTTAAGGGCAGGATTTCCTTGACTACATAAATAATAACTTTATGCTCTTTCTTCTGGAGTGGGAATCAAAAGTAGAGTATTGTAGCAAAGAAAGGGACATATTCTTAGGTAAGCAGTAGCTTTGGAACCATACATTAATGTTATCTTTAATAACATTTGACAAAGTGAAGGTGGAATTTGAGGTTGGAGGGAAGTATTTTTCACAACTCTAAGCTGTCTTTGTGTGAGCATTTGATATTGGGAATTACTTTGCCCTGAGGTTAGAGTGTTTCATGGGCCGTGTCTAATGTGTAGCATGAGCCTGGATAATGCTAATGTGAGCTACAGGCAGCTTCTATTATGCCACAGTTTTTAGTTGGAAGAGAAAATAACACTTCATCTACCATCAAGAATTGCTTTTCGATAGATATTTCCTCTGGCTTGACTTTACAATATAGACAATGCCATATTATCTGTTTTAAAGATGTGAGATAAAAGGTAACACCATGGTCCTTTAATTGAGACCTGTGCAAATTCTGCTTCCTGGAAAACTGTCATAGAGGCTAGTGGAGGTTTCCTCGGTGAGGCCTTCAAAATGTTGCCTGAAGAGCAAACAGAAAAAAAGGAATATAGGGTATAAGTAGATCCTAGAAGGCTGTTAATGAAGACTTAGTTAAGCATGCCCAGTTTCTGATTTTGTCCCGCTTTTGGTAGTCTCCATATTTCTCTGGCTCAGACAAGATAGTGACTTGTCATTCACCAGCTTAACTGTGGTAACTCACTGTTTCTATCCTCTGGTAGATAGCAAAGACAAAAGTAAAGCTTGTTAGCTGAAATGTCTTTGACTGAGAACTAGGAGGGGCTGTAGCTGTAATGTGATAATCTGCTATTGTGACCTGTTGGAAGACTATTTGAATTGTAGGCTCTGTTTTTTGGAATAAATGCAGAATGAAATGCTTAAAGCTATTTCTTTCCATCCCAACATTTTACGCACAGTGGCATAGCTTTCCAGGGACACATTTATGTCTTCTCCATTTTGTAGCTGTCAGCAAAGGTGGGGGGCATTGGACAGTACAGCCAGGAAATATATCCCATGCCTGCTAAGTAGTCAGCCAACGAAGAACTTGCCCCTGAGGCAGCTGCTAGCACATGAGGAAATGGAGACATCAAAGGTAATCCATAGAGGTCTGGTTGCCAAACATGCAAATCAGGTGGTAAAGGTCAGATTCATCAATTGTTGCCTGACCATATCAGTGTTGGGGTTTTCCCCTTGGGATAGGGGACTGTTTCCATGGCTGTTGTATGAAGGAGGCTCCTGTAGCAGGTTGAGGAGAGTGCTGAAGTGCCTTTCATTTAAGAACAAAGATGCACAGGCTTGTATACATTTGTGCCTATATGAAATCTCCAAGGGAGTATGAAAAGCAAGCAGATTTATTACAAGTATTGGCTCTGTCTTGCCTCACTGCCTTTTGAAGGCTCAGGACTGGACACGCTGACAACAATTTGGTCAGTTTGGGGTGTGTTCCCATTCCATCATCTCTGGACACATTGCAAAGTTGTATTTTGCATTAATTTCCTGTACTGGATTTTATACTGAATTGAAACACTAGTTAAGATTAATAATTTAATATCCAAAGTGCTTTGTCCTGCTGAAAATGCTACCTGAGTTACAGCCTGTCCGAGCACTGGTACTTGGATACTGCTCATGCTTTGTTAGCTGGAGGGAAGTATTTAGTCCACTCTATATCACTTTAAATGGCTGTAACTTTAAACTGATACTCATCGCATGCAGTCAAATTGTTCCTCCACAATATACACTTTCTAGCTTCAAATACCTTTAATTGACATATAAGAATGGTTAACCTTTGCTTTACTTGTGTTCTATTCAAACTACTCTCTGATATAGTGACATTAATACCGTTAGAGTTTAGTAAATTATGAATTCTCTGATCTAGGAATCAGCACTGGATCGTTAAAAAGGCAAAGGAGGTCAAGCTGTTCAGCTGCCCCACCTCCTCCCCCCCTCTGTTCCTCCACCCCAAAGCACTTGAAAATTAAATGGAAAAAAAAAACCTGGTCAAATCCTGATTCATCTCTGCAATTCCATGATATATTTAGTTGGATCCTGACCCACTGTTTTCTCTCCATTTTTGAAACACGGCGTTTAGGTACTTATTAAAAGGTTCACTGTCATATTGATCTCCTATGTTTAGTTCTTTTTCTCAAGATAACTATGATTGTGTTATGAACTACACATTTCTTTATGACTTGCTGTTACACTTTAATTTCAGAGCATGTCACACATGATTCGTCATTGAGCTGTACTGTTGGAGTCACACATAAGAGGTTGATAGTTACAAGTTTTGGTTTTTGTTTTTTTTTTTATGTATCTTTGGTTTTGGTTTTGGGATTGGCTCTTTTTCCTCCTCCACTCTCAAGTAATCATGGGATCTTTTGATGTTGACTTTCCTAAGGTTGAGAGTAGCAGAGAAAAAGGAAGTGGATGAGAATGCATGTTTATAGTGTAATTCACTTTAGTTCATTGTCATCAGGAGGCACAACTTAGTGGGCACGTGGTTGTAATGATTTCACCATCTGTAATGCAGGTCTTGTCAAATGAAACTAGGAAGGCAGAGATAGTATTCTAGTGTTTATACAGCACTTTGCACAGTGGAGATTTATTCTTTCATTGACCTGAAGGCATTACTGCAATAAATATGGCAGTTAATTAACTAGAATGGCAAAGAGAAGTACTATATCCTCAGGAATTTTTACATGTAGATAAAGGAAAATTGGGGAGTAGAAATACACTCTTAATATATGCTTTTTACTAACCTTACTAGGAAAAGCAAATGTAACTACTGTGTGCCAGCCACTTAAATACGTTTCTTCATGTGCTTTTTGGAACCTAGAATTGAGGCACAAAATGCAATTCTAGCATAGAAGTTTGAAAGTACAACTGTTTTGAAAAATTCTGGATGAATATATTTTTTTCTCTCTCATCTCTTTAAGAACTTACGAAAAACTGTGCTCAGCTGCCTGCAAAAGGGAGTTATACTCAAATGATTAATTAGATTTACAGTCACCAACAGTAGATTAGTGGTGTTAGTTAGACAGCATATTTGAACAGTATAACTCTATCCAGTGTATGCAAGCAATTAAAAATGTTACTCAGTGGTTGTGATGTCATCCAAATTTCCTGATCCTCTGAAAATTTCTTTATGATACCTCTGAAAAATTCTTTATGCCATGAGAATAAACCATACAACATAACACTAAGGGAACATTAAAAATCAAATGGGACAAATATAGAGAACCACATAGAATGTGACACATCTCCAGGTAGTGAATTGGAGTCTCAGTTGAAAGGCTACATCTGCACTCTTTGTAAACAAGGAGAATGGCATCAGACTCAGTCATGTGATGTAATGGACACTTCTGAACTCATTCCTGAACCTGACAGTAAAACAGGTAATCAAACATCATCTTTATATTTCCAAAATGCTAACAGCAAATATAACTATCTGCAGCTGTCTTACTAAGTCTTGTGTGAACCAGCCACTCATATTCTGCTCTGTGGAGTTCATCCGTTCCTTTATTTAGCAGCACCTTCACACGCAATCCATGGGTGAGCTGTCTTCTCCATACGCTTTCTGGCTTCAAGATCCTGTATTACAGACATGGGCAAGTAAGCACCTTAATGGTGGCTCTCAACCTTCCAGCTCCAGCTTCCCAGCCTGTAGGTGTAAACTCCTCTAATTTTTTTTGATGTGGTATAGTTCATAAATGTATTGACAGCCTAACTGTTGTATTCATTTGTGCCTAANACCGATCGGGGTTAAACCCCAACACAGGCACAAGCTGGCTTCTGGTACGTGTTTCTGGAGACCTGTTACCTGTTTTCCTCCTCTTACTTGTCAGTCTCATTAGTGCCCGTTCTCCTCACTGTGTCCAGGTAGGACACAGCGGTGGAAGCTGGATTATGTTTGAGGGACAGGTATATATAACTAAACAGCTTTTAATCATGTGTCTTTTTTCAAAACAATATATGATTAGTCATCTTGATTCTGAGAGATTCTTGTCTAAATGGACAAATCAAGTAAAAGGTGGAAAGGGAAGTTGCAGAAAAGTGTAAAGTTATTTTTTTTTTAATTACTCGGTAACAGTGAGGATGCACAGAGAGAACTCAGATATCTTGATCTGAGTCCAGTGGGTCATCCACAAGATCAGTGTAATGATCTCATAACTGAATGCCTTTGTGTATTTCATACCACGTGCTCTGTTGGATAGCACCTATTCTCATGCAGGCTGAATATCCTAAGAGAAGTACAGTTGTGGTTAAATTTGGAAGCAAGGTCAAATCTAACAGAGGGAGGCGATTGTCCCACTCTACACTGCACTGGTGCAGCCCCACTTCAAGTATTGTGTGCAGTTTGGGGCAACTCAGTATAAGAAGGACATCAAACTGTTAGAGTTTGTGCAGAGGAGGGTGACCAAGACAGTGAAAGCCTTGAGGGCAAGACTTATGAGGAGTGGCTGAGGTCACTTGGTTAGTTCAGCTTGGAGAAGGCTGAGGGGTGACCTCATTACAAAGCGGGCAGTGGAGCATGAGGTGCTGATCTCCTCTCTCTGGTGACCAGCGATAGGACACCAGGAAATGGAATGAAGCTGTGTCAGGGAAAGTTCAGATTGGATATTAAGAAAAGGTTCTTCACCAAGAAGGTGGTTTGTCACTGGAACAGGCTCCCCAGGGCAGTGGTCATAGCACCAAGCCTGTCAGAGTTCAAGGAGCGTCTGGATGATGATCTTAGTCATACGGTTTAGTTTTAGGTAGTCCTGCAAGGAGCAGGAAGTTGGACTTGGTGATCCTTATGGGTCCCTTCCAAATTGAGATATTCTATGATCCTGTGATTTTAATGCCAGATACTTTCAGTAAGACTGAATAAGATTTATTCTGAATAAGAATAATAAATAAATTTTATCTGAATAAGATTTATTTATTTATTATGAAGAGAAAACCTTAATAAGTTATTACTTAGTATTTCCTCAGTTCAGGGAACAATTTTTACAGAAATTATGACATCATAGTATAGACCTCATTATTTCATATAGAGTAATTTTTGGGGAAAAAAGTTTAGTATAGGATTTCTTTTTGCATAACATTAAAAAGCCATCTCTAAATGTTTCTGTGATTCTGGAGTTAGTTTTAGAAGTGTTGGACTCAATTTATTTGAATTCTTGAGTGTCAACTTTGTTGGACTGAAATTGAAAACAATATTTCATTTGTGCTATATTTTTTAGGTAGGTTCATTGGATGTAATTTCAGAACGTATCAAGTAACTTCAGGGCCAACTTCTCACTGAGAACTAGACTACACTTACAAGAATTTTTGGTAGAAGACGGTGAAAAAGTATCAAGAAATACTGCATAAACATTTTAGCCAAGGTGTTCATGCTAGTAAAATATGCACAGTATAATCAAGCCCTGTGCTGGGATTCCAGCTTGGGACTTAATTTT
>VZTL01050473.1:49935-61002 GCA_013400535.1 Scopus umbretta | reverse complement strand
AAGGCAAAAAAATATTTGTCAATACGATACAAACCATTGTTATCAGACTAAGAAAGAAAAGATCCTGGGCAACATGTGAGAAAGACATATTGGTAACTGTAGCTATTATCCCATTGAGCCAAGAAGGTCATGTCTGTGACGCAATGTGTAGGATTGAAATGTGTTTATATAGATATACACCTTCTCTCACTGTGTTGCTATTGAGTGATAATTAAAAAGACAAAACAAAACCATCTAGTCACCTCTGTCCAAATTACTATTGGTACTTGAGCTTTCTGAGCTTTGTCTCAGTTGTGCATTTGATTGGATGTGGTTTCTTCCTCTTATTCTGGTCATCTCATTTTGATTTTTACCAGTTCAAAAACAGAGCACTTTGAAAGAGAATAGCCAAAATACCTGAGAGGCCTGTTGGATTCTGAAAAAATGAAAACTGAAAAACCCTTGATCTCATTTATATTCCTGGCAAATTATTTCTGCAGTCCTACATAATTAGTAATTTAAGGCTCGTTTCTGTTAAACTGTGACTATCTTGGTTCAGCTGTGTTTACTGTGATCTGCACAAGGACTGGATGTTTTACTGCAGTGAAAACAATGAATGAAGGAAGATCATCAGAGCAATTTTAGCTGCCTGAAAATTTGACTCCTTAGGTTCAAACATTTGCTACTAAAGAGTTTTGTTTAGTTAAGTTCTTCAGGCAGCCCAAGGATTTGACTGTTGGGCTATGTAGAATGTGATTTAAGCTAGCAGTTGCCATTGTCCCATTAAAGAACAGTGATGAGCAGTGCTACTTCGGGATGTCTCTTAAAACACACACACATCCCTTTTCACTGATTTTTTGTCAATAACAAAAGGATGGTGATCTACCCAAACATATTGCTTTCTCTCTTTCTTCTTACTGAAGAGCTAGATTGGACAAATGCTGGGAATAGAGACATCTCCAGAGCCAAAGGAGCAACATAAATCTTCTTGAGAAGGCTACTTGAGAATTAAAGCCACAAAACTGGAAGCTAGTAAACCAAAACAAAACCTTCCATTTTTCAGTCCTTTATTCATCAAGTTTATCACCATTTTTGACCACAGGAAAGAACCAAAAATGTTTTCTCTGTAACACAACCCTGCTGTAACCTTTGCCAACTGACTGATTTTATTTGAGCACCTTTCCATATGTTCAGAGTCCCTGCAAGCAGGACTGTACTTTTAGGTACATATCAGTCACTTATTGGCTAATACTCATAGTAGATAGCTAGAACTAATGTGATACTAGGCTAAGCACTAGTTTGCCTACCACTCCCATACAGGCAGTTCCTGAGCCTGCTGGCTGGGCAGCTGACAATCCAATGGGAAACTGCTGGCTTGTGTGATTTATATAGGATCATCCTTATCCTTGCTGAGTTGCCTTCTGACTTCACAATGTTTTATCTTGAAGTTTGACACTTTTCCATGTTGCTATTTTTTCTCTTGAGTCACTATCCCTGTCTCAATGTCACTTTGGTCTTTATTATCTCTTTTCTTATCTTTCATGGGATACTCTTCCACAGCTCAATACAAAAATTTGTTTTGCAAAGCTAGCCAAGGTCATACAGCCTGTGCTTCTCAGAAGGGGGCTAATGGTTAGGGATAGGTGAGCCCCTGTACTGTAGATCATGCGACAGTTATTTGTTCTGGAACTTTACAGGTGTTTTGGAACCCAGTAATTAATAATATTTACCAGATAATTGGGTTTTAACCCTGCTTCTAGTGGTTTACTAGGAGTTTGTCACACTTTGAATCCTTTTGCTGAAATGCTGAAACTCCCTAGTCATGCCAAGACAGTTTATGGCAAGGTTACATCAGGAACAAATGCCAGTAAGGAACAGAAAATACTTGAATGAAGAGCCTGTGCTGTCAAGTTGCATGAAGACAAAACATCTGCACATGTAAGAAATTAATACTACTGAATGAGACATAGAAATGAGAACTAGGAAATCAGATTAAAGAACGTTTTAAATACTTTCTCTTTTGTATATGAAATTGTAGTAGAACTCATATTTCTAATATGGACCAGGGGGGGTTTAATACTAATTTGTATCTTTGCTAGCAGAAGTACTTCAAACGTGCAAGAGCAGTTAGCGCTTGAACGATGTTCCTACTGACTCACTCCCTGGTAGTTCCACCAGGCTCGACTTTCTTGGCAAGCTTCAAGCAAGACATTTGCTATATCTTTTCCTTTTGCAATTCACCTTAACTGTCTTTTGTGCTAGTATTTACCCTTGTTTGTCCCTTGTTTGACAATGGCGTTACAAATGTTACAAATAACTGAGAAGGGGCTATCAAACCATCTTGCATGGCCTGCTAGGCCTCACAGATTTGATGCCATTATGCCTACTGGACTATAATCTACTTGTTTCTGCAGTTGCACCCTGCAGTTGGCTTCCTTTACTTGATTCTCTGGGTAGTTCATATATCTATCTTATCTAGATGCCACTGCACTGAAGTGGGTGATGGCTCCATCACTGCCAAAGACCTCCTTGTCTACATATAGTACAGCTGCACAGTTGCCTTCAGATTCTTCACTGTTGCTCTTCCAAATCTGGAACTACGAAGCGCACACAGTAGCTCACTGTGGGTTAGACTGCCTTATCTTTGATTTTTGTTTGTGGCTTTGATGTGGCTTTCTCATAGCTGGGCTCGGTCTTGCTTGACAGCATGTAGTGGCCTTGCACACTAAGCCCTTTTGTTATGGAATAATACTTCATCTCAAAGATGCAGACAGAATGATACAATATTCTGTAGTAATTGTATGAATAAACTGGGTTTGTGCTTTCTTTAGTTTAGTTGCCAAGTTACCCGACACTTTCTCTGCTATTCTCAAGGAATCGTTGGTAGTCTATATCATAACCTAGACATCAGTAGGGAGTAATGAATAGCATGATCTGAGCGCCTTCAGAAAATCTAGTGCACGCCTCTTTCTGCAAAATACCACTAGGTGTCCTCTCATAGTAACTTTATTCGTGTAATATGTACCTAAATTGTATTCGGGGATGGGAAAATGCAATAAAATGAAAAAGCCTTGTAAATGCATACCCCTGAACTGATATTTGGATTGACTTCTGAAAGGCTTTTGAAGCTCAGTTTCATTTCTGAAACACAGGAATTACTGGGGTGTCAGCTCCTATTTCTGTGAAGTATTAATCTGATTTCCAGATCACATGGTTTTGGATAAAGATCAAAATAATTTCAGGAAATAATAAAAAGCATGCTATAGCAGAAAACTGCTAACGTGTATCTGTCACCTGGAGATTTACAGATCAGCCGACTGGGAAATAACCAATTCCACCTTTAGAGCCCTATTAGAAAGTTATTAGTTGAAAGATTACAGTACAAACACCGTAAGGCCTATAGTTAAAAAAGCAGGATTAAGGCTTATGTGACAAGAAGCCTATTTCTGGCTGGCATTAAGCACTTCATGAGAAGGGGCTTGACATTTTGTGATATAAGGCACTTCAGACACGCACAGAGCATTATTTTTTTAGGCATAATTTGGAGAGAAAGCATGAGGTATTTCATTAATTCTTTGCAGTGCTATGATGTTTCACAGCTGGTTACTTCACTGAATCAGTGAAAAACAGCAGCTANAGAAAAGGACCTGGGGCTGTTGGTCAAGAGCCGGCTGAACATGAGCCAGCAGTGTACCCAGGTGGCCAAGAAGGCTGATAGCATCCTGGCTTGTATCAGGAATAGTGTGGCCAGCAGGAATGCATCATGGTACATTAGCCTGACCTTCTCAAATTTCTGATTTCTTTTAAACCTTTTATCCTTTCAACTTCTGTGCACTGCAGTTCTTGCGCTAGTAAGATGCTTTCTGAAAATCAACATTTGCCTTTTTTTAAAATTTGCACTCACAACTTGCCATCTTCTCTATCTCCTCATGTATTATGACCACTTGAAGAAGTTGTAAGTGGGTTAGATTACTGTTATTTAAAAAATCTACCTGTCCAAAGTCTCCTGGCAGCTTTCCATTGCATAGTTATGATTTTCCTTCATCATAAATTGAAAGTTTGAATTAAATTCAATCAGGCAGACAGGTGACAAGACTTGTTAATATCATCTTCTTACTTTTAAACATTACTTGTAGGCTTAATTTTTAAGTTTCTTCTCAGAGTCCCTGACCTTCACCTGCACCTTAGGTGAAAGCTAATAAATTATTGGAAAAAAAGTGAAACTGCAAAACATGAATTTCTTGTACTAAGAAAATAAAGCAACATCATTTTAATTAATTAATTCCTTCCCTCCCCTAAGGAAAAAAAAAAAAAGTTAAATATATATCAGTAGCAAAATTATTTTTTAAAACTTGTTTGTAATATGTGGCAATTAATCTGTTTTGGAGTTTGACTCATTTGTTAATTTTCAAATGTCTGTTACTCCATTAATCAGAATTGTAGTGTTTGTCTAAAAGATGATTCAAAAAACACATCTTCCATTATATTTCCATTTGCTTCACTCACCTGGTGTATATTATAGAATCATAGAATCATTCAGTCTGGAAAAGACCTTTAAGATCATTGAGTCCAACTGTAAAAGTGGGGTGGAGTCCAGTGATGGGTATTAGCTGGGGTATAGTGATGGGTGTGTGAACTTTGAAGACTAGCTGACATATCCTGGCTCAGCATGGGTAGGAAGGAGGGGCTGTGCATCTGTGTGACTGCTGTCATATCAGCAGAATTGGTGCATAGCCCCAACCCAGAGAGTGTCTGTGAGAGGACAAGTTGGCTGAAGTCCCCACAGCCATGAAAGAAGACCATGGTGGAAGCTCTGTGCAGGCAAGTGTGAGTGTGCTTCCAGCCTCCTGCATGGACAGCAGTAAAGCAGACATTCAGGTGAAGCAGTCCTGAGTCAAGTTTCATTTGCTTCATTTTGCTTCATTTTTGCCATCACCCAGCAACACGGATCGTATTAACAGCCTTCTAAAAACTGAATGGGATGATAGTTTTGTGTAATGTGTGTGCACACTGGCCATGTTGCAACTGTGGGTCTTATAAAAGTTGCAGAAGATATACCCTTTCCAAATCCCGAGTAACAACTATATTGGATAAAAGATGAGAGGGCAAGCTGACTTGCTAAGTCAGACATATCAGAACTGTGTACTGGAAGCCAGAGAGATAACAGGTGTTCATGTAACATTTGGTTGCTGAATAAGCGTTATGTAAAAGAAATTTCAATCCAGTCCCTCAAATCTATGAAGCTGGGCAGCCATAAGTAGGAGTGAGTGGCTGGTTAAAATTATTTTAATAAAGAACATGATTTTTTGGCATCATCACACAGGGCTTAGAATAAACTTAATAGAAATTTGATTTTATTTTTTTATTTTTTGTATTCCCATAGGCCTCCACCCCCAGTTAGGTTTTCATGACAGCTAAACTATCTCTGTGCTGCTCTGATGTCTGTTTTATAGATGTGTTCTTGGAGCAGGTGATCCTGCTAGCTGTGGTTCAGAATCTTCATCTGAATAAGCAGTTTATTATCAAAATGCAAGTGAAAGGTAAGTGTGGAATTATATATTACCCAAAACCAGCTAATCTCAGAAGTTCCCTTCCTGTATTGCAGTAGTAACAGGGCAACTTCAACCTCAAAACAACATAAATATCATAGGTCAAGCTGCAACTTTTTAAAGCTACAGGCAGAAATTTCTGGGGGAAAACCCAAGGTTAATTAATTTTGTATGCTTTCTGTTATATTGCTTTTCCCCTCTGGATGCGTAATGTAAAATGATTGCTTTGCTCGTTGTACCTCACAAAGATGGAATCGCTCTCATTGGCAAGGATTCAGAGAAACACTGATGTCTGGGAAAGAGTCAGAGAAAGCTTATATTTTAATAAAATGAAAACAAAACAACAAAAAATTTGATGCTCAAAAGCAAGTTTTGAGGACCTGTAGCATGAGTTTCCCAGTGTGTCAAAGTCCTTGCAGTCCTCTTCAGAGGAAACTGCAGATGTTTTGACTCTGTACTGTTCTCATGCTGTTTATACTTGTCCATTGTAGCTAAAGAAGCAGGTAACACTTGTTTTCTATACAATCCCACAAGACTTCAGACAGATTATTATTGCTTATTGAGCTGATCAGCATCTGGATGGTACATGTGGAACAACGCTACCTGAAACCTTGACGTATTCTGTTGGGGTTCTTTAGTCAGAAATACAATCTCAAAATAATGCAGTGCTACTACAGATGCTGTAGTTTTCTAAGCAAGCAATAAACTTTGTGACTGATATCAGTCATGACTAGAAAATTGAGTTTGAAAGAAATATTCAGGCACGGCCTTTTAAGCATTTGGTTAAAAAGATTCTCCACAGCCAGCTGGAAAAGCTCAATCGTGAACCTAATGAGCCCATGCTGAATGGTGTGTACATGAGGGACCACGCGTGCGCATCTCCTGGATGCTCCTGCAGAAGATGGTCTTGCTTCAGTAACTGTATGATCATGACAGTCGCACCAGTCTCTGTAAGTTGTGTTTTCATGTTACAAATGCCTTGCTGGCTGTCTTTCTTCCTTCTCTCTATATTACGCCAGTAAAAGGGAATTGGCAGAGCTATATTGATTAGCATCGGGTAAGGTTCTGGCCTAAAAGGGGAACAGACTCCCCCACCACACGTGGAGACACTTTGGAAGCAGTGGCTGGACCCACCCCTACCTCTGAGTCATTCTCCATGTTCTGTTTTACTCAAGAGACTTTGAAGAAAATAATTATGATGTGAGGGAGGGAGGTGGCATTTAAACTTACCTTGGTGGAAGCACAAGGTAGAGACTGACACAGAATTCCGTTAAAGGGTATTTTTGAAATGGTACTCATTGCGTAAGTTTGATACTGTTAAATAGGTCCTTTTAACTAAAAGAAAGGCCACAAAATTAAGCATTAAATGCTCTTAGGAAAATAATTTCTTAAAAATGCTATGAATCACTCCTTGTGAACACCAACATATTCATTACTCTGAAAAAGCTTACTTTCTCAAGCAAGTATAAAACCAGAAATGTTATTACAATGTATTTTCTTCCATTTGCTTGGAGAAAAAGTAAAGGGTGTTTCACACAGGCTGTGACATCTGAGAGTTGTGTGGTCTCTTTCTTGCCCAGAGGGTTGTGCCATGAACACAGTGAGGAGCTGGAACGGTACAAGCTGTGCGTATTTAATGAACAGAAAGAGCTTTACAATGTGATCTAATCCTTGCCTACCTGAATTTTCTCACATGCTCCTTGGGATGCTCATGACTAGATCTTGACCCTGGTTAAGAGAGCCTTTGCTAACAGAGCCTTTGCCCCAGGAGAATGAAGAGATGTTTTGTTTCGGGCCTCTGGATATGATGTGAACCCCACATTTCCCCATCTACTAACTAGCAGGCAGTGAACCTCTCTATAACATTGTTGTTAAACCTGCAAAGTGTGCAACATTTTAAGCTCTTTCCTGATGTGAGTAGTGTATGCTTAGGTGGCAACAGGATCTAATGCAAAGACAGCATCCTTTTACCTGTAAGCACAATCTCAAGTTTGGAAACTAGAACATGTCTTTGCCCAGAAGATGCAAACAATTTTTCTGCCTGTGGGTCAAAAACCAAAGTGGTTATTTGCATGTCTGTGGTAAACCAGGGATGCTGGTCAGCGCTGCAGCTAAAGCAGGAGTTGGAAAAGTCTTTGTCTGAACTGAGGACCTGCCTTCATACCGTCATGTAAGTGAACTTGGGAAGAAGAGAAGTAGTTTTCATTTCTTGCCTTGATGGTGCTCTTGTTAAAGTTGAGGCCTCCTCTGTTCAGCTCTGGTCTTAGATAAGGGAAGGAGAATGAAGTCAGATGTAACAAACACAATTCACAAAGATATTGATAAGTAGGATCATAAATGTTAATACTTCCTTGGTTGGTGTAAAGGGCATCAGATCTTCCTGACAAACTAAGGATGTAGACCCCAATTTCTACTGTTTTTGAGATCCATGTCCATAACACTTAATTCAACCTGTGAAGTACTCATATCTGAGAGTATACACAGTTTCCAGAATAATCCAATTGGATTTCCTCAAGCTTTCAGTAAAATAAAAGTATTTTTCTCTGTTGAAATAAGGCATGAGAAAGGCAAGCTTAAAAGTTGTTGAAAAAGTTTGAGTGCAACCAAAAAGCAGGGATAAAATAAATTTTATCATATGAAGTCATATGAAGGGGGAAAGAACGACAAGTCCTCCCCAGGTGATGTTTTTACTTTGGCTTGTGTTGAAATGAGGCACTGAGTAAGACTATGTCAACAGGTTACAGGAATCAAGCTGCTCAACCTTCCCTAATTTCTGTGAAGCAATTGTAAAGTTCATTAGTTCATCATCCACGAAAGATGAGGGGTTTTGTACTGAGGCTAAACTGTCCCAAAGATACTCAGGTATGTGTTTCAAAAATTCACCTCTTTCATTCTGATCTTTTACCCCTTGGTAATCCATTAGACGTAGAGTTAGGGCACATTGTCAAAGGAAGTGAGCGAAGTGTTGTTCCGATTCTTCCCATATTATCTTCACGGACCCTCGTCAGGCAACTTCCCTTAAGCAGTTTTGCATTAAGTCGTTTAATGGTAGTTTGATGTAAAATTTAACTTTCCTACTTTTATGTCTTCCTTTTACTGCTTTAGATAGAAGTTCAGGTGTATGGAACCTCTAGCAAAGTCAGTTTCAAACTCATGCCTTGTCCTTGTGATAGGCACTAAAGTCCCAGGCTTGCAACAGCTCTTTTTCCAGCTCATTCACTGCAATTAATGACAGAATTAAGAGGGTTATTCAAGAAAGAACAATGAAGGCCCATCTCTTTCATTTTTCCCTGGGGGCAGAGTACCTTGGAGAGTTTACATTTTTTACTCCTTTTAAGCATTTGTGATGTACTACTATAACTAGCTAAGAGGCGTTTTTTTCAGCCAAGCCTCTAGATTTCCCCCAGCAATTGACACATTTGAGAGCTCCATTACTACCTTCAGTTCACTGGTTCAAAGGCTAGCCTTCTCAGGTTGGCGCTGTTTTAATGATTCTTCCTTGTTTCATCACCTCCATAATCAAATTATCCCCTCAACTTTTTTCTAGAGATTTCTGGGAAGCTGTCATGAACCACCTCTGACATGCTACCTGTTTAATGTCCTAATTGGCTCTTAGTCGCGAACTGTTTTTCAAGCCTGTCTGCTTTCTCAAAATTTCACAAAGAAATTTCTAAAGGTTTGTAGATTTGAATGTACTTTGTCTCCCATGCAATGTCTCTTGAAAGAGTTTGTGCAAGAACTGATGCTTATCTAGCTCTCTATTCAATGTCCTGAAAGATAATGCCAGCAATAGTTCTCTCCCATTCTGTGCTTCCCAGAAACTTTCCTTCTGGTTATTTTTCAGACTACAAGATCAGGGTCTTTGAACAAAGCCACCCCTGACTGCCTATTCTATTAATTCACATCTTTGTCTACTTGTTGCCCATTTTGGGGCCAAGTGGTTGCCTTCAGCTGGCGGTTCAGGTATGACTTTGTCAGTTTAGACAGAGGCCTGGCCAGTCTGTCAAGGCAGATGTTTATGTTAAAGAATATGCCTGAGAGGCAGGCAACCAAAGCCCTGTTTACTCAGAATTATCTCAGCAACCATCAGTCACTCTCTGTAGGTAGCTGGGACTTCCTTGGGTAAGAACCACTTCCTGTGGTTTCTCTCCTTGCTGCTTGCCTCCCGCTACATCTCCAATCAGTGAACCTGAAACTCCTTTGCTAGAATCATAGAATCATTCAGGTTGGAAAAGACCCTTAAGATCATCGAGTCCAACCATAAAAGAAGTTGTAGGTTGTTTTTCCTTGTAAAGGAAAAAATGAAATTGAAGCCAGAGTTTCCACTGTCCGGTGGAGTGCTCCAGTCCATTGAGATAGCATCTACTTATTTGTGAAGGCAGTAGCCTTTCTTCCATCTGTACAACTGATGAAGTCAATGTATTTTACATCCTACTGCTTTGCATGGGATGAATTCCCTGAACGGCTCTATCTGACCCCACACATATAACCCTACTCCAAATCCATAGGTGTAGCATGGAGAGCAGTTGACATAGATCTTGTGTCCTGAGCAATTTGGACTTTTATGGTCCACATTGGTCTTAGAGCCCTATGCCCAGGTGTCACATTAAGAGCAGTGGGACGTGCACGGTAAGGACACTAGCCAGAATGAGGTGAAAATGTGAAGGCTTTGGAGACTGCACCTAGTCCTAGGCTTTAACTACCAGTGCCCAGATGTGCAAACAGACATGCACAGGGAGCTCTCGTGTGGAAATGGCAGGCACCCCGTAGCCTTAAAGCTTCTCAAGAAAGGAGCTAGAGGCTGGAGAACGGCGACTGTGGTTGTAGTACCTAATCCCTTTGTGTGTGGAGTTCTGCCGACAGCTCTGATACCGATTCAGTATCTTACCCAACCGCTCTAGGGCTGGCTTTTTTTCAGCACTGATAAATTGAAGCCAGTAATTAGGTAAACACGATCTTGTAAAACGAGTTAATGCTTGTGCATACTCTAAGTGTAATAAGGGGATATAAAAGCACCACATCTTGCTGATTCTCGTGTTGGGTTGAACAGATCTTTCTAAGGGTGTATCTTCCATAGCTGAGGAAAATCAATGTTAGTGGCGAAGGTAGAGCCGAGAAAATTAATGTTCGCGGCGAAGGTCGGTATTCGTGGCTGAGTAGGTATGCTGCATGTCTCGGTTTTTTCCCTAATGCTTGTAAGGCAAATTGCGTAATCAACTTAACACGCCGATTTGATAACCCTTGTTTCTGTATACAACACCCCTCCTGAGCACTTTAAGCGCAGAGGTAAACTCTGCTTTGAGCTGCAGCGAGCAGGAGGTGTAATAACCTTGGCGGACACCCGAGGGACCACCTGCCCTGCCCCTTCGCCATGGATTTAGAACGCTGGCGGCTCCCCCCTCCCCAGCCGCCTCCCTTCCCCTCCTGGACGGGTGCCGGGGCTGCAGCCCAGCCCCTCTTCCCGCAAACCCCGGCGCTGCCGCCCTCCGCGGCCGGCGGAGGACGAGGGCAGGGAAGGGGCTCGGGGAGGCGCTGAGGA
>VZTL01050473.1:25557-49222 GCA_013400535.1 Scopus umbretta | reverse complement strand
GTGGGTGGGGGGCGGCTCCTGCTCTGTTCCACAGCCGGGCTTGCTCCGGGTAGGGGTCATCTTCAGTGCGATGCTCTAAAAAACCAGGACGACCTAATATACTCTTAGGGGAGGCTTGCCTTTTTTGTTTTCCCTGCTATGAGGCCCATACATATATATATATATTAGAGTGTAGTATTAGACAGCAATAGCGCTTTAGTCGTATGAGGAGGGCTCCTTATTCCGAGCCTTGGTGCTGTTTTCTGTCTCTTGGCTGGGAAACTGCCGGATACCCCTGCTGCCCGCCCACCCACATGGCACCGCAAAGATTTAACCCCAATCTTGTTACAGGATCCTGTGAGGATATCCTGGGTTTTCTAGAAACTAGAGGCACGTGACCTTGTCTTATACAGTCCTTTACAGCAGGGTGGTTACTTAGAACAATCCGCTTTTACGTGTTCTCCTCGGAGCCTTTTAAGGGCATAACTAGAGAAACGAATAACTATCGACAGACCGTTATCTTGCAGTGGGAAGCAGTAAAATTAAATGGGAGTTGCCTCACCCAGAAATACTGCACTGTAAATTCAGTCAAAAGACCGGTTCTGCATCTTCGCTTAGACTGAGATTTTGCTATCTGCGAAGGTCATTATTAAGCTAGAAAAATGTACTCCAAAATCCATATCTGCTCAAACCTTGGTTTGCTTGGATTAAAGTGTAAAACTGAACTATTAGGTGATCCTAAAGGTGTAATAAAATACATGGCCTTTCAGAAGCTCTGAAAAGCTCTAGCTTTTTAATACCAAAGCTTGCATTGCTTTGGCACGGTGCTTTAGCGTGTAACTCTCTGCGTGCATTGGCGTTCTGGGAGCCTTCATCTCCACTTGATAAGAAGCTGATGGCAGTTCAGAGGTCTGCTACAGGAGTGTGTTTTCATTTGCATCTACTGTATCAAAAGCATCACCATTTCCTGCTTACCTGTAATGTTCTTGAACAGGGAAGTGCAAGTTCTGTTCATTACTGTGTAATGTACTCATCTTCTCTTTAAAGTAACGACATAGTTTAAAAATTGCACTGATAGTTGCTTTAGAGAAGTTGTAAAACCCATTATAATGCAGTGCATTAACCTCCAAATCTGTTGTGTTCTCTCCCTCTGATAAACTATAGTTTTGTAGAAACAAGTTTTTAAAACATATCCTCTGTGTTCTGGGGTGTTTGTCTACGGTTATCACCATAAACTTCAATACACAGGTGATGCGAATAGAAAATTAGAGGGAAGGAGAGATGCACTCACTCAAAGGTATCTGAATTAAACATGAAGCAATAGCAGTTTTAGGCCAGCCTTTTACTATATTTAGAGGATGTTTGAGGATGCATCTGATACTGTAACAAAGCTGCAAATTCCTCAGTTCTGCCAATTTGGGTTTCAGTTCTAATCCCTATTAAGGCTTGTTTAGATTAATGGTGGGGAAATGTAGTTTTAAAACATCTTGAAGCCCATGTAAGAAAAGCCTGAGTAAATAAAACCCATAGTATGTCAGCTGGGCAAAAAGAGGAGGATCTAGAGTTAGACTGCCAGAAAAGTAGTAGGGAATGGCCTGTAACAGAGGCACAAAGTTTGCAGCTCTGTTATGGAGGCCGCTTTGACTGATAAACTTCCTGTGCTTTCCCCAAAGTCAGTTCAGATCTGACAGACCTGGATCTTGGGGGGATGGATGGGTGGGTGAGTGAGGGGGGGAGGTTGGGGATGTGTGGGGATGCTGGCATGGAGAACATGGGTAGTGACAGGGCAGAAGGATAGTGGCAGCGAACATTGGTAATATGACCAAAGGCACAGAGATTGCCATTTGGTCTGCATGGTACAGTAGAAGAACACGAGTGAGTGGCCGGTGTCTTCATAAATCTCTTGGATACTTCTGATTTCGAGTCCTGTGGCAGTGTAGATCCTTGCTGCAGTGGGGCAGTCTGCAACATTGGACTGTCATTGTAAAAAAACTTTTCCATTTTTTTATTTTCCCATACATTCCATGTAGGGAGTTCCTAATTCTGACCAATTTGCCTGGGTTTTTTTCCCAACAACAAGTAATTTTGATCTATACAAGGGACAGATCATGTAAATGAGGGCATAGGGAAGGAGAAAAAAAGTACATGTTTTGAAATGGGAAAGGCAGGAGAGACCCCCTTTTTTTTTTTTTTTTTTTTTTTTTTTTTCTACCAAACATTNTTTTTTTTTTTTTTTATTGTGCTACCACAGATCTGAGTAGTCATAGAAGCTGAAGGGCAGTGGACAGTAATTCAGTGGGGTTGGGGAAACACTGCTGATGACTGCTCGACTCATCTGGGGGCTATTGCTTATCTTATTATATTGTTTGTTTTTCCTGTGTGTGTAGGAAAATGTTGGGAGTAATTGCTGCAGGGGATAATGTTAGCATTGCTCTGTAGCTGCATTATTATCCCATTATTACTATTAAAATTATAACATTCTTATTCCCTAAGGGTCCCGAGTCCACAAAAGAGGCTTAAAAAATGAAAGTTTGAATATTGCAATGCTGTCCAATGAGATTAACATTATCTAAGTTATTAGCAGTAGGTCATGGAAAGAATTAGGCATGTCCAGATGTACCTAGAAATAAGTATCATCTGAGGCAAGCTCACTTCCCTGGGACAACAAGCTATTACACAAAGACACCCCTTGTCCAGGAGGTGTTCACCTGTATTAAGGTGAAGCTGTGCTGGAGCTAGCCCAAACTTGTGCCTCTGCACAGCAAAGGCAGTGGTTCAGCGGTCACTTGAATTTGCCATAAACGTGGGTGCCTGCCAAAGGGTCAGCCTGCCTGCCTCACCTCTGGCTACGCATTCCTGATCTCTTGCTTGTGCTGGTACTACCACTTGTGGCCAAGTGCAAATCCACTCTTGTTGCTGTTGGCCTGGTTTTCAGCTGGATGAGTTCCAGGGTCTGACTAAAGCATGACTAAAATGCACTGAGGAACCAGCAGGGACATGCACTTGGGGGAGGAGCAGGCTGGTTCTCATCATGCTCAGTAGGAGCCCCATTTGGACCAGATTAAAAAGATGATGGACCTGCAGCCTGATGAGCTCGCTCAGTGCGGTGTTAATACTTCTGCATGGCTTCCAGATTGGGTTTGGCTTGTATCTGACCAATTTGGAGCATGAGGAGAGGTACCTGTCTGTCTCCAGTCACCTGTGTAGATGTAATCTTCAAGGGCACGATGAACCAAATGAAAGAGGAAACCTGAAGGACAAAAAGTTGTTTTAAATACCTGTATTTTTGAAGTGGGTGAGGCCTTAGTCTGGCATGCTAAAAAAATTACCTCCCTCTGCTCAGGATGTAGAGCTATAAATTCAGGTTTTGGTATCAATTCTGCCACTGACCCGATTTATACTCACTACCACTCCTGTTGCTTCTGTCTATCCTGTATTTAAACAAACTGTTGACTACTTCAGCTACAGTCTCTTTTGCTCTGTGTTTGCACATGGCCTGTGCTGAGAAAGCCCAGGTTTGTGGCATGACAACCGGCAGAATATGAGCCGGCAGGTGATTCTATGGTTCTATGATATTGACAACAAGAACTTCTCAGCATGGGATGGCCAGAGCCATAGGGAGCAGTCATGGGGCAGTATTTCCCTAGTTTGCTCTCTCTTGTGAGGTCTCCTGGGACTTTGGCAAATCAGTCCCTGTGGACTGCTGTGTAGTGCCACCATGCACTTTCAGCATCTCAGCCCTCTTTATATACAGCCATGTCTGGCAAAAGTTCATTTTCATTTGTGATCACAGCAAAGACTGTACTACAGCTGAATCTCTGTTACTGTATTTTTGCCACTCAATTTTTGAATGGTAAACCTGTAACTCATGTTTTTTTAGCACCATTGTTTTGTCTTTTTTTTCTTTTTTTTTTTTTAATATATTCTCATCTGAATAGTGCTTTCAGGCTTCCTTCAGAAAATGTAGTTCTCTGGGTGATACACAGTTTTAAAATTATAGCTAACTTGGTCTTTACCCAGTGAAATAATCAATAGTAGGATCTTGTTTGTAGGCATATAACTAATGTTCTACTGGTAATTATTGGTAACCAGAAATCCCCTCTCCCTCAAATCAGTGGCTACATTTGTTTTTGTTAAAGCATGAGGCATATTGATGGTTTTGAAAAAATACCTTTAATTTGACTATAATTGTGTTCAGTTCTAAGCTTATATTAGCTGTCTTGCAAGAGTTGCTTGTACGTATGTTTCTCTGTGTGTGTACCTATGCTTAGGCAGTTTCAAGTGACTGGAAATTGCATAGGGCTCTGTTCTTCCACCCATGCTCACACAAAAAAATATCTTGTGCCATAAAAACACAGTATTGTGTTTAACTCAGACGCTTTCTCCTTGCTGAAAGTAATTATAAAGCAGCTGTGCCCGTAAGAGATGCGTATTACAGGTTTTCCTCATACCTCATTTCATTTTTAACCTGTTAACGCCAGTATCCGTCACCTGTATCTGAGAAGCAGTAAGTTGTCCTGTGAGGTTAACAGGACAAATACAAAGTTTAATGACTGGTTAATGCATGCAAGAATGGCAGAAATTAAATGGCAATTTAATTTCTAAAGCTCTCTTTCAGCCTTGCCTTATCCAAGCCCACATCCATGTTTTATTGTGCCCAAAAGTGAGAAGCAATTTTACCACGGGGTGTTCTCTGGAAACAAATACAAGTTTTGCGTTCCAGGTTTGAATGGCTTGTGTCCACGTGTATAGCAAACTCGGTTTTCACAACTGTTCCTGCAGTGCTGTATAAAATTGGGGCCAGCTGGATTGACAGCTCCCTTTTTTGTTTTATCTTCCTGAAAGCAACCATAAACCACGTTGATTGAAGGAAAGAAAGGTTCCCTGATTTCCTGTAAAGAATGTGGATTTATTTTGCCATAGATGGTTCAGGAAGGCCTTTTCTTATTCAGGTGATACTGAATATAAATAGATTGTAGTGTCACAACTGTCTCTAGAATATTGCTTCAGAAACTACCTTGATGCTGTGAGTGAAATTATGAAAATGTAAATTGACTGCAGTTTTGT
This sequence comes from Scopus umbretta, assembly GCA_013400535.1. Classification (NCBI taxonomy): domain Eukaryota; kingdom Metazoa; phylum Chordata; class Aves; order Pelecaniformes; family Scopidae; genus Scopus; species Scopus umbretta. The sequence goes on along the minus strand of VZTL01050473.1, from coordinate 44,176 downwards.
AAACAATGCTACAGGTGAACAATAAGGGAAAGATTCTTACAAAGCCATACACTTACACTGTTTAAAGACATGGAAAGCAAGAATAAGTTTTATGTTGACATTGGGTCTACCAAACCTGGTTTTGAGGAAAATCTGAAAAGCAGAGGTGCTATGTAGAGAAGCTACCGGCCCTTTTCAGGAGCATAATTCCCACAATATACCTTGGGGTAAATCCTAAGACAGAGATTCTTAATTTATTCACAAAATGTGTAGGTATTAATAGAGCACAGCAGTCTTCTGGTAGGTTCTTTGGGATGGATGTACCGTGAAGTTAACAAGGGGCTATACAGATGGGTTTGATACTAGCCAGAGGTGGTACCATTTAATGATTCATTGGTGGTATATGAAATTGCCTGAGTCATCCTTATAGGTGCATGGTGATATCTGAAAAGAGAGTTGCAACTGCCTTTAACTAGTGGTGTGCTACAGCTGAGGCAGCATGCAGAAAATGACGGTCTGAAGCTAGCACTGTTTCTCACCAGTCTTTGCTCCCTAAGCACAAGTAGCGGTAACCTGGAGAAGACTGTAGCTGCAGCAGTCAGCACTGTTTTGGCCAAGCACAAAAACACTCATTTGGAAATATACTTTTCTGTTACTGCTGTTATTGACATATGAAATAATTGTTTTGCCCGCTCTCTCTGTTTTGAGTTTTCATGTGAATAATTCTGCTTCTCTGAGCTTTGCTCCCCATTGCAGTATCACTCTCTGACTAATGCGACACAAGGTTATCCACCATTAGTGAAAGTTTGTTTGGTTGTGCAGGGTTGAAGCATCTGAGATGCTTCCTTCATCACCAAGGCCTTCAGAAACAAGAGCTAGTGCTTTCAGCAGAGGTCTGTACTGGAAGGCAGGTATTTGTGCCTGGCTTCAGCATTGGAGTGTTCGGTGATTCTCCCTCTTAGATATCCTCCTCTGGTGTGGTCAGAAGTAACGCATTCAGAAGCAGCTCCCAGAAGCAAAGTGGTCATGATCTGAGGTGAATAACCGCAGTGCTAGGCTGCTGAAACCAGGAGCTCTGCCTGCTCTGTTCCCGGTTTGGACCAGCAAACACAGAGATGTTTTGTGGCTCCTGTCAGATGATCACTTGGCTGGTTAGCCTGTATCGATGGCTTGCGATGGGCTGGGCTTCTGCAGTGAGGCAGAAGCAGTTTAGAGGGAGGATGAAGAACGTGAGTGAGCGAGCTTTGCTGGTTCCATCCTGGCTTTGTGGCAGCCAGCAAGGTCAGCTGCTGCTGGCTTTCTCGAGTGAGGTGAGGGAAGAAGAGGAGGGGAACCGCTTTCTCTGCCAGTATCCTGCAGAGCCGCTAGGACGGTGGAGCCAGGGACTGCCGCAAATCTTTTCAAAACCATCTGCTTTCACCACCTGTCATTGCTTATTCGCAAACACAGAGACTTATTGAGCATTAGTATTAGAAATCTTTCTCTTTAAGTGTAAAAATAAGTAAGTTTCTTCTGAAATTCCCCCATTATATGCCCATAGCTCAAGTAGGGGACTAGATGTGCTCTGTTGTGAGGGAGAGGAGGGGAGAAAGAGAGAGAGAAAAGGACTTGCTGCCCAACATAAAACACTTTCTGATAATGTATGTGCTCACAGTACTGTCAATGGGACTTATGTTTGTTACCAGCTGGTCTGAAATGGGTGGCATGATTCTGTTTAAACCTAATTTTAAGGACAATTCTGAGGGTGGAATTTTGTTACAGAAGGAGCCCTTAGCAAAACTTCTATTACATGCACTGACATCAGCTTATTCATTGCTTCTAGCTTTAAGTCAAGGGGAACGTCACAGTCCAGGACTGCTTCTAGATTTCCTTTGGCTATTTAATTGAATGTCATTGCTGTAAAGCACCCAACTCCTTTGTTGGATGAAAAATTTATGAGGAGACTGAGACTGTTGGTCCCCAGGCCATTATTAAGACACCCAAACTCTCATGTATTCACATCTCTAAATTGAATGTGACAGACAGAATTATACCCTTAGTTAACCCTTGCTTCATAAAACTGCATCCTCACTGTTTTACTTCTCACTGATCCTGCCGACCTGCAAAGAAACAATTTGCTTGCTTTTCTGACAAAAGATCTGTTTATGCAAACCTGAAGCTCTGATAACCATGTAGTCTAATGTTGCAGGTGCTAAATCCCACTTTATTCCTGTGACTGCAGCTGGAACTTTTCGGCCTAGCTCTTTGCATGCCCTAGGATCCTGTCTCCAGTAACACACATCATTGCTTTGACGTGGTTCTGCTTGTACTTCCCTATGGAGCCCTTCAGTTTGCCATCTGTGGGAAGAAATGAAATCCCAGATCAAGACATTACAGACATTGAATGACACTGTCTTCTACTGGTGACCTCCTTCAAGCCCCTATTGCTGCTGTCTTTGAGATACTCCAGAGCAAGGTGACTAAGCTAATACAGTCCTTGTATGGAACACAATGTCAGTGATCCTCTCTGCACTTTTTTTTTTTTTTGTGCCTTTGTTTGCATCAGAAATAAACTTGATGGCACTGTTGCAGACAGGAGAGGGCAAGGAGCCCAGAGGTACCAGGGTGTTTATACCATGCTCTATTGTATGTATCAAAACCACCATCAAATCTTGCACCTAGATGCAGCAGTCAAACCTGTCAACTCAGTGGAAAACCTTCAGGGTTCTGCAGGTAACCAGTAACTTTTTCATAACACTGTCTAGCTGTAGTTTTAGTTTTTCTTCATTCTTATGTTTATGTTTAGTGACTGCTGCCTTGTCCTGTGTATCCTCAAAGCAGCCTGTGGGTTTCTGCTATACTTGAATTTAAGGTTTCAGGGCATCCTAAACAATATATTGATTTGATGGGAAATGTTGGATCTTGATGCATTTCTCAGTTAATACTTTTTTCATCTCCCCTGTTTCCTAATCACTGTGTTCTCTCCCAGGCATTTTGTTTTGTTCTTTTGCCTAGTTCTGCCATCACTAAGCTGACGGAGGAGATAAGGAGTCTAACTGTGTCCTTAAAGACTGATTTCATGCCTGAGATGTATCGCTTCACCTTCAGTTTGGCCTATCACTGACCCTTCATTGCAGTGTAGCGTTGGGCAAACTGCTAGCTATGCATTAATCCCTGTGGCTCAAAAGAGAATTCAACCCATCTTCACCATGTTCTGAAGCTGTCTTGTATTTATGCTAAAATGAGTGCTTTACAGGCACCTGGCTCAAATCCTGTGCGCTGCTGTTTGCTACAGACTCCAAGTCAGTTGGTAGCGTGGAAAAGAAGCCTTCAGTTCCTGGTACTGGAATGCTCCATGCATGGGGCATCAAGTGTTTTGGTCCAGCATTTTTTTCTGCTGAATATTTGTGTTGGACTATATACACTGCGATGGCAACAGTTGTTTATCTGCAGAGGGTAACACTGAATTCTCTACCAATGGAAAGCCTACTGCTTCGGCTAGCTCAAGGTGTTTCAAGAACTGATTAGGCATTGTTTACTGCTGATGAACTTGGCCACAAAGAATTTTCAGCAAGCAAGTCAGGGATCAGATGAAACTATATGCTTCCAAGGTGATGTGATAACATCCCATATTTCAAGATGAGGCCTCTGGACTCTACCAACAGAGTGATACTGTTGAACCAACCTCGTAAGCAAAATTAAACTCTGATCTGAAAGCAAGTCAGTCACAGCATGCAGATGCGGTAGCTGCTCATACTATACCACTTGGAGAGGGTCTTCCTCCTCAGGTTCCTCTTGGAAAACCTTTGCCTGTTAATGTTAACGTTTACTGCTGCTTTGGTTTTCAAGTAATAAATGGTCATATTTCAATAGACACTGATATGCTGGTGAATCATAAGCAGGCTGAAGTTGCGTTAATACTGAACACTTCTGAAAGGCTAGACTTCCCCCAGACTGGGATGGTGACATATGTAGGAGGACAGGTTGCTTTGTGGCTGCCTCTGCTTTGCTCTTGAAGTTAAATATGATTTTAAACTTTCAGTCCTACAGGTTATAGGCTGGCACATCTAACTATAGTAGTTCACCTTAAAAATTGGGTAGTCGTGATGAAAAATGAAAAAATAATATGCAATGCCAGCGTTTTCATCGCTGACTATAGATTGCATCCTTGAAGATGGGGAAGTTTTTTGCCTTCTGAAGCAAGGTAATCTGCATTTATCAAAAAAATAACTACTCTACTTGTCACTAACATTTAATTTCCATGACAACCTATGTAACTCTTGTTCTGGGAGATGAAGTAAGGTGATCCAGAGCTCTTCATAGGAACTCGTCTCTGATCTAAGGTTCATGTGTTCAAAATGTTAAAACATTCACCATACTGTAAAAGTAAAGCTAGCTTTCATTAAATGATAGAGTGCCTTCAAAGAGAGTAATTCTCGGATTTTCCACATACGCCTACACCTAATGTGACTAATGTGATTGTGACTGTCAGCCCTTAAAGTGCTACACAAATAAAAAGTGGAGTTACAGAAGTAGGTATCATAGCATTCCTAGATACATAGTGGGGAACCTGTATATTGTCTTGTGGGTAACAAGAGTAAGCCAAATTTATTATGTCCGATAGTTGGAAGTAATCAAGACAAAAGGATTCTTTTTCATATGATGCATGTAAGTCCTTGTAGGTTGTTCTAAGTATTTTTTCAGAGCTTTGTATAAATATCACCCCATACTGCTGACTCATAAACTAAAATGGGCACCTCCTTGTGCTCTCTTTTTCTCTTTTCTTCTGTCTTTCTGTCTTTGAGGTTCTTATCTGCTATGTGCAACCGTGTGTCTTCTCCATGCAAAATATAGCGCCCAAAATATTCTGTCTGGTATACTTTCATTCTGAAATGCTCATAATTGCCAGCAGCAGCTTCCTTTAAATTAATTACAGAATGTTCAATAGGGTGTCCCATAGGTAGTTGTTCTTTATTCTGTATGGTGTTGTGCAGAAATCTTACCAAACCAGATCTTTTCACTTGCACCAATAGAGGTACTAGATCTATATGACCCCTGTTTTGAATGTTCAGGAAGATTAAGGCCAGGAAAATACCTTAAGAATAACTGTAATTCTGTGATGAAAAGGTCATTGTTCATTGCCCTATCTTTTTAAAAGGCTATGTTTTATATGTATATTTTCCTTCCACCCTTACACCAGGAGAGCTAGCTCTCCAATCAAGCTCATTGCTCTCTTCACTTTGAAAACTTACCTTCTTCTCTTTAAAAAGCACGTTCTGAAAGAATCTGACTGAAAAATTTGGTTAAAATATATCAGCTTTCTGTTCTATTTGCCCTCCTGTTCGTAAGTTGTAAACCTACAACTGTAGAAGCCACTTTTTTGTGTTGAGCGTTTCTTCATTGTTCAAATCAGCCTTTTAATATATTGCAAATAAATATCTGGTGTAGTGTTAGCAAGAGAACATATGTTCCTATGTTTTCGGGTAAACATAAAAATTATATATCTCCACCAGAACTTGCATGATATGAGAACAAGATATTCTGGGCCACGGGTGAAGTGGTCTTTATCATCTTGAGAATGTTTTCTGACAGAACATGTTGATTTTATTGGTATAGTAAGCCTCTTGCATCTGTACTTCAGGTTTACTCATATGCTCATTGGAGATGTGCGTTTTCCTTGTAATTGTGGTACTAGCACTTGAAAGCAAAGGGGGCATGTCAAAGGCCATGAGTTACCACTCATGTGATATCACTCATCCGTGGTGCAAGGGTATGTGGAAGTTAGGTAAATGTGGTGGATTTCAAGTCACAGATAGAGAGTCTGCCAGTGTGCCGTATGCTCAATGAAGAGGAGCGAGAGGGTGCTTTGCACTTGTGTTTCCCACATCACTGTGAACAATGAATATGAGTTTAACACAGTAAAATGCATTGTATTAACACATAGCGTAGGGCGTAGTGTTTAAAGACTGCATAGGTGGAAGTGGCTTGCTTTCTTTTGTTCTAACTTAGCACTGAGAGTTGGCAACAGCACAGTGGGATTTGTCTGAAGACCTCTGGAAGCAGTGCCCTGGAGAACATTTGGGTCCTCTTGTTTTTCAACTCAGAAGCAAGTAGTGACAAGTCTGTGGCAGATCATAGGTCCCTGGTAAATTTAGAGGAAAGCGTATGTAGCAGTCTTGCACTGAGTATTCAGGAAGGTTACCTCTCGGGTTTGTCAAGGCAGCAGCAAGATCTCTAATGTCAGTGAAAGTGACTCTTACTGGGTCTCCCTCCTTCCCCTGAAGGAACCACACCCTAGCAGAATCGAAATGAAACCTATTAATTGTAGTCCTGCTAAGCAAGCATATGGTCATGTGTCAGAACAGTGAGTTACTCTTTTTCTTCATTCCTTCAGTTATTTTAGAGATGCTGTTAAGGGTATGGTAAAAAGTTTTCTCTTTGTGCTATGGGTATTTCTCAGCTTTCTCCTCTTCTCCCTTAATGAGTATTTAGAGGCCTAGTGCTCTGAAGAGTTGGGTTCTCTTCTTTCCAGTATCACTGGCTACTTGTGAGAAGTACTTTTTGCTAGATGGCTGCTCATTAAGTTTAGGGGGTAGAGCACTTTCCTATTTTATAAGGGCAAGGTGAGGATAAATACCGTGTTCTCAGAGCCCAAGCAGTGTGGAATTGAGTATGTGGGCAAGAAATAACCTGTCTTGCAGTGTGGCCCACTGAGCAAGAGGCATGATAAATTCCTATTCCAAATACGATTTTGTACAAAAACAAAGATTGCTTAGGAGAACATAATTAAGCACTGCTGCATAGAAAACAAATTCTGTTAGCTGTGAAAAAAGATGACAGAGAGGACCCTGAAGACTAGGAAAAGGCTATCATTAGACTCATCTTTAAGAAGAGCAAGAAGGAGAGTCCAGGGAACTATAGGCCAGTCAGCCTTACCACAGTCCCTGGAAATATGAATCATGTCCTCAGGAAACTTGATTCCAATGTGAGAAGGATGAGAAGGTAATCAAGAACAGTTGACCCAGATGTACCAAGGGCATGTTGTACTTGACCAACCTGAGTGCCTTTTGCAATTAAATGACTACGTAGATGAGGGAACATCAGTGGACATAGCATTTCCTGACTTTGACTTCAGTGAGGTTTTTGTTATCATCTCTCACTGCAGAAGCTGTGAAAGTATGGGTTGGAGATATAGATTGTTAGATTGATTGAAAATTGCCTTTGAACCCAGATGGGTTCAAAGGATAGTCTTTAATAGGTCAGTGTCTCATTAGAGACAAATAACCAGTGGCCTGTGAGGGACTGGACCAGGAATATTACATCTCTAGTAATGACCTAGATGGTGAGACAGAATGTACCCTGAGAAGAGTTGTAGATCACATTAAATTGGCAGGAGAGAGAGTTTAATACACCAAATGGTAGAAATTCAATTCAGCTGGACCTTGAGAAACCTGAGCTTTGGGTCAACAGAAACCTTGTGAAGTTCAGTGAGAATAATTGGGAAGTTCTGTGCCTGTGCAGATTAACTCCGTGCAGCAGTACAGGCTGGGAAACAACTGGCTGAAGAGAACATCTGTGGGAAAGCAATGGGATATTATGGTGGCTGCCAAGTCGAAAGTGAGCCAGTGATGTGTTTTCATTGCAAATAAGGCAAATAGCATAGTGGTCTACATGAAAAGTATGGCCAGCAGATCAGGGGAAGTTATCTTCCTCAGCACTGTTGAGTATTGTGGTTCTCCAGTCAGTTTTGAGGTTCCTTAAATGGAAAGGAAGATGTTTAATAAATGGAGAGAGGATGCAACAGAGGACTACTAAGGTGGTTGGAGCCATGGGACCCATAAGCTATGAGGAGAGGTTGAGGGACTTGGGCTGTTTTAGTCTGGCCAAAAAAAACGGCTAAGGGGCAATTTCATAGAGGCCTGTAACTGCTTGAAGCGGTGTGACAGTGACTATGGAGCTGAACTCTTATTAGTGGCGATTGTAAAAACAAGGAGCAACTGCCACAAGTTGCAGCTTGAGAAGTTCAGACTGGCCATTAAGAAAAAAGTTTTTCACCAGGGAGTAGTGCAGGACTTTTAATGTGTCACCCAGAGAGGTGGTGGAATCTTTCCTTGGAGTTTTTCAAGGCTCAGCTGGACCAAGCTGTGGATGACCTGATCTAGCATTGGTAACAGTCCCTCTTCGAGCAGAAGCCCCTTCCAACCAGCTTTTCTGTGATTGCAATGTCAAAGAAGTTAGACTTTGCCCAGGACAGCAGGGCTGTGCAATGCAGAGGAAGAATTTTGTAAGGTTGTGACATTTGTATGTCCACAATGGTGGATGTGGAATGGTGGACAACGGAAGCCCCTCTTCAACAAAGATTTGCTCCCTACCATCAGTTTGAATTGTGTCCATGTATAAGGAATCCTTAACTATATATATTACGTGGTTTTATATTGCTTAGCCATTTTCAAATTTTCTGCTTTTTTGATATTCCTTTGGGAAGACCACAATGTTCACGTGACCGTGGGAATCAGAGTAATTTTTATTTCAGTTCAATTAAGCTTATTTATTAAGAATTACCTCTATTTTAGCCATTCCTTCTCTCCTCCTAGATGTGCTAGTAGCTGCAGTAATGTACCGAAATCTCTTGTTCAAAATAATTTGTCAAAAATAAGAAAGAAAGAAAGAGACATGAGAAAATCAACTGTCAGGATCATAATAGATTTGTTTTCACAGATCAGTGTCAATGATTCTTTGTTTGTTTTCAATTGAGTTGATTGCTTCTTTTAAATCTGACTGCAATTGTGAGTGCTGCAAGATTTAATTGAAGGAGCCAACTCGTAGGGGAAGAATAGTCAACTAAAAGTCAGGATAGTTGGGAGTATGGCTTTATCAATAATTGAAGGTAGGAGTGGAGACAGCCAGACTTGGGTCAACCTTTGCACAAAAAAGAAAGAAACTCTCAAAGTCCCACTTCCTCAAACTCCTAGCCAGAGTCCCATTGCCAGAAGCCTGTGGGTGGCAATGTCACAGTGTGCCCTGGGCACCAGCCCTCCCTTGGGGCTTGACAGGAAAAAGTATTGCAGTCATGTGTTGGTCATTCTTTACGGTTTATCTGACTCCCAGGTTAACACCAATGCCAGCTGCATCAGGGATGGAGCCATGCAAATGTGGCTATAGCACTTCAGGGCTCGTTCCAGTCCCAAACCAGATTTATTTCTTTCGCTGAGTGTGCCTGAGCTAAGAAACCCTGCAGACCTGAGGTTGCTCTGAGTCAAACCAGTTTAGGGGTATCGGTTCTCGTTTAGGTTGCTCATGATTACGCAGAGCACAGGAGAAAACAAACCAAACCATTTTATGTTCTGAATCCACCAGGAGTTGGGTTGGGAAAGCCTGGATTTAAACTCTTGACTTCAGCTGATGTAAGATGATTCAAGGAACAACACTCAAGTAACTAAAACAAATAAAACCTTACTTAACGTGTGGTCATAGTCTTTCATTTCCTTGTTCAGTGTGTTTCTGTGAAATACTTTTCCAGACTACACTTATGTATTAAAATAGGCATTGCTATTGATTTACTGCACCCTTTTCTGCTAGAGTGCTATGTCATAAAAAATAATGATACAAAGAAATGATGCTCTGAGTAGATGTGGATTTCCTTCCTATGGTTGGTATTGCTATAGCAACACTTCCTCCAAAAACCATGACTGTAATTACAAAAGTTGCCATTGATCTTATATGTAGTAAATTATATCTGTATTTAGCAATGAACAGCCTAATGTCAAATGAAATAAATACTTGCTTTTCCTATTCATCCCCCACCAAACCTTGATTTTTCAATTTAAACAAAGTAATCTTATTTTTAGGAAATTTCCTTTATCAGTTTTTCAGGAAGTTGTTGCTAGATGTGAACGCAGTTTTTCTCTCCCATGTTTTAATACATTTGTTACAGCTTAGTTTAAGCATCTACATTCGCTGCAGCAGTTTTATTGGAAAGATTTTTGGTACGAACGTCTCTGCCTCTGCTGGATAAACTTCCACAAGAGGATAATTAGTACCTAGTCTAGGTCTCTGAGGAGACAAATCTGAAAAAAGGAAATAATTTACACGTGGAATATCTTGAAAATATATTTCAAAGAGAGTATGTTCCTGACAAATATTTATTCTGTAAACTTAAATCTCATTATTCATGTAACAGGGGGATGCGTTCATATTTGTTTTCAATGCAGAAGTAGAAGCAGCAACCAGGGAGTAAGTGTATGCACAAGAGCTGTCTAAATAGAGAGTGTGCAAAGCCAATTGGGCACCGAGAGGTTAGATTTCTTCTGGCGATCTCCACTGGGGCTTCTGGAAGTATGATTTAGGCCTAGGCAGTGAGAACTTTGAGAAGTGTCTGTTTTCGTGTGAGCTTCGGTACTGCAGAGGCAAAACACACAGCGCAATGAAAGAACTCTCTCAGAGAGAGAGAGTTACTCGGCTTTCAGTTTCAGATAAATGGTGCCACGGAGGCGTGCTGGCTCCCGTGTGTGCTAACTCATTGCAGTGCCATGCTGGTGCATCTTTTTAACCCCCGGGGCCAGTGCTAGCCCAAAAGCAGCGTTGCAGCTTTCCCCTGCAGTCTGAGCCAAGAGCTCTCTGCCAGCTGTGGAGGCTCTGTACTATGCGGCATGAGAACAGAGGGGATGGGGGGCAAAAACGCAGAAGGTCTCCAGTTGTTTTGCACTGATCCCTATGGCATCAGCCTTTAGTGGGGGTCTGGTAAGTTCAGCCAGCAAAATGCAGGCTCTCCTGCAGCATGGTCTGGGTCCTAGGGGCCGTAATAGCTTGGGGCTCTATCTGGTCTGGCGCTACATCCAGGCAGGCGCCTTTCAGTCAGAGCTGGGAGCAGCTCAAGTCACTTCAGCAGGCGTCAGCCTGCGTTTGGATGGGTTTGCTAGTTCGTCTGTGCTGCCTCTCCCGCTCTTTGGGTGACTCTGCACGGCTGTCCCTAACATGCCCTTAACTTGGATCTTTAACTGTCATCTTGGATACGCTGCCTTAACGTGAACTGTATTTGACTACAGCCAGCAAATCTGAATCTGGTTGCTAGACTATGTGTATAAGCCCCCCAAGCCCCTGGAAATTAGCACATATAAACCTAATTCTGATTAAATCCCATACATTATGCAAGAGCATTTATGAAATTAACTTAAAAAACACAGAGTGACAGCAGCTAAGGTAGGAGTGCAATAGCATGTAATTGCAATTTGACCTGAAAGCTGAGGGGTTATCATCGTTACAAAAACAAATATGTAAACCTGTTTTGAGCTTTGTAGTTCTCTTTCAGATTCCTTGGATATGATGTTCTAGTTCTTCAAACCTCTGAGCTGCCCAGCTGCTAAATCCCAGCAGAGTTTGCAGTAACGAATAATAGGCACATAGCTTCGAAATAAATTGTAACATTACCTGGATTTCTTGCCCCTGTTTGTCTTGTGATATGTGGCTTGTTGGTTTGGGCTGCTTTAAATTCCACCTTGTGCGTAGACTTTGGACTGGGTTTTGTTTGAATGAGTCAAGGCTCTCGTGCTGGGAGGTGGATACAGTTTACTGAAGGACCTTTGTCTACATAGTATAGGTAAGAAGAAGTGTTCTTGGGCCCCTTGTACCAAAGTTACGCTGTTAATACGATCCCACCCCTTCTCTCTCTTTTCAGTGAGTTATTGAGAACAGGCTTATCTAAACCTCAGGCTGTAACTTATTTGCTCCTCTCCTGAAATTGTCCCTGCAGAAGTGCCCCAGTAATACCTCTCTCTCGATGTGCTTGGCGTCCTAGACCATAGCGAAAGAAGAGTCTGTTGTTATGCTGTAAAAACGTGTGGAGTAGGAGTAAAATCACTTGTGTCTCTGGAGAGAAGGAGAAGGGAGTGCAGCATATGGCTAACGCTTTGTCATGAGGGAGCATCACATTGCACAGATGTTTTTTGGAACCTGAAAACATTTAAAATGAAGCTGGTTGCTGTGTGATTAGCAGCAGCACCGTGTGGACCAGAAACACCCCAATGTCTGTAAATCTTGTAGTTAAGCTGTTTACAAGCTGGTTATCACAGGAGTCAGCATGGACTTACTGTCAGCAAAACTTATGTGCAAAAACATACCTAAAAGTGTGTTCCAAAGGCAGTGAGCCACTTATCAGACAGGTCTGTCAAGTCTTGTGCTTTGCTTATAAGACTCAGTCCATTGGTGTCTCTTCCCTAAAATTCTGTATTTGCAGATGGCTTCTCTCCAGTTCCAGGCTACACCTATTGGTGAGAATTGGTGGAGCTAGAGAAGCATCGTTACACTGGACTGTGCTGCAAGCCAGGCGTTGCCTCCCAGCAAACCTTACCTATGTGATGTTGGGCATTGAATGCTTACTTTCTTTGTGATCTGAAAACTTAATTCATGCATCACAGGACCCTGATGTATTGCATCTTTTCTCTGTGCTAGTCCAGAGTCTGTCTCTCGCATTGGTGTTGGAATAACCTGGATCATTTCATGCGATATTATGTTGTTATTTTTAGAAGTTGTAGATTAGATCTGCAGTGAAAGTTCAGCAGAATGAATGATCTACGTTGGTTTATGGTGACTGAGATTTTTGATTATTTTTTTTTTTCATGTGGTTAAAAAAAGGTGTTTAAGAAAACTACAGTTGAAGAGAACTCGATAACTAGACTACAGAAAACTTATTTTTGTGCAACACTGCAGGATAATTTAGGGAAACAAACAAGAGTCAATGTTTGTTCTGATTTCCTACTAGACAATACAGTATTTCTAACTTTAATATCATGACTATGGCAGTGTTCTTTCTAAGCCCTTAGCTCATACTTCAGAAGACAGGGCTGTATATGTAACTTTTGCTCTGCTCGACACATTTCTTGGTCTTGAATTCTGACCTTGTCAAGTGGATTATTTTCATAACTGCTAAGCAACAGCAAAAACCCAAACCACAAAGCATTATTAGACCAGCAATCTGCATTTCTGTGGCCTCCTGCCATGAAATGGAGTCAGTATGCACACTGCAAGTGCAATGAACTGTAGAAACACAATTTGTCAATGTTTGAAGGCAAAACTTTCTTTGGTTTCTTTTATCAGAGTCTACTGTCTTATCAAATCTCATAGTTGTGAAGGCAGTTGGCTTGTTTTTTATGACCCAGAATAGTCCAAAACCTCAGTAAAGGGAGTGTACTGTCCTATTTGTTAGTTAAATGAATAGATTCAGTACCTCAAAACTACTTTGCATTTCCTCCAAATGCCAGTAGGTAATAGTTCCTGTATGCTGCAAACTGGAAGAGAAATGCATTACAATGCTGGATGCGATTTTATTAAGTGACTCAAGTAAATGGTTTTCATTCAGGTATTAAACTTGTCAACTGTAGTATTTTAGGGTTTTTTTAAAGTTGTTGAAAATGCTTCATTTTCTAGGTTTAAAGAAGGGTATCAAATGCTGTGTAAATATAACTGGGCAGTAAACTGTCACTTTTTAAATTTGTCCACTGTAAATTTTGCTTTGTTTAATGAAGCCTATAAACCGAGCAGATGAGTTGGGAGCACATAACCTTGGAACCTTTCCTCTGTGCCTGATTCATAGCCACTTTGATGTGGCTTCAGGGGTGATTCTCCTTGGACTTTGTTATCCTCAAGTGGCACCAGTTTTGCCAGGCTCAGCTACTCAGGAAACGTAAATCATGTTCTCAAAAACCATGAGAAAGTACTGAATATGAAAACAAGAGGACAAATGAGCAAATCTGTTTGAATTCATGATCTTTAGTCTTCTTGCTGCAGTAATCGAGGCTATAAAAGCAGAATTCACATCTAATCAGAGTCCAGGAATTGGCTATTCAACAAAACCACTATTGCAAGGATTGTTCTGGTGTTGCTAAGGACAGAAATACTAGAATATGGGCATAGTCTGTAACAGATACTTAACTATAGCTAAAAATAATGTATGTTGTGTTGGATGATGTCTGCTGGTTCTTAACTATTGTGCAACTTTCTCCACGTATAAGCTGTCGATTCATTTTGCTTATAAGCAAGGCAAAATTTGGGGTCTTTTATTTAGTTGAGGGAAGGAGCCACTGAAATAGCATAACAATTAATTTACAGCAGAAATTGTTACGCTATGGGTACAAAATGTGCCAGAAAATGTAGTTCATTTTATCTTCTGGGTTATTCCTTGGTGCAAAATACAATGACAGCCGACCCAAGAAGATCATAACAAGGGAGAGCTGAACTCTGTATATAGCTTTCATTTTGATCTTTCTGGCTTGTTTGGATTGGGGAAACTTAAGCACCTTGTTTCGTTGAGCACAGTGTATTTTGCCTTGGTGGTGTTAGCTCAAAACTGATACTGTAAATAAGACTGAATTTTTGGTGGTACGCAGTCAAGTGCTCTTTTGCACCCTTGACTTTGGTTTTTCGTATGTTGGAAGTAGAAGGGGATGAGAAGAGCTAGTTGTTAACCAACTGGCTCACGCATAAGTAAGAATCTTGGTTTATCTGTCTTCTTGCAACTGCTTGTTCTCCTCATTTTTCATTTTGAGCTTGTCTTTTGAATGTTGCCAGAGATGGAAAGGGAAATTTAACAAATTTTACTCAGCATCATGCAACAATCATCTGTAAACGTCAGATTTAGGAAGTATCAGTCTAAACACCTTTTAGCAAATTTGGTCTGGGTAGTTAACATTTCAAACCAGATTAACTTTATACATCTTGTAGTGTGAAATTGTAGGCATTGTGCAATTTTATCTTCTAATAAAAACCATTTAGCTGCTTCTGATTTAATCTTGGTTAATCTTACAGCTCCTAGAGTCATGTGTTTCAACACAGTCATGGTGAATTTAGCAATCCTATGTGTAAGCATCTCCTGAGGGGTTTGTTTTGTGTTCTGGTGGGGTTTTTTTTGAGAAGGGTATGTTTATTCTCTCTGTTCCAAGAACTTCCACATCTAATATATAGTGGTTTGATTTACAAAACAATTTATTTGCATTTTCTTTTTCATTTAAAAAATAAATCAGTGTAATGGGTTTTAGTTGCAAATTTGTACTGGCATGTAGTGATGTGATCTTTGTTTTGACTATTTGCCACCCGAGTGAAATGAAATGTTTTGGAACATCTTGCTTTTGCTGTCTGACAAGTTTCCTCTAAGAGAAAGCAGGCAGGCATTCATCAGCAGGCAAAGAAAGGACTAAAGGGAGGAATGCATAACAACCACCATTTAGAGTGTCAACAATGTTCTTTTTCATGCAGACTTGTGCGGGTGCTTGTGGTCTATATCTGATTGCAAAGTGCAAAGATGCTGAAGTTCATTCAAAGTGTGAATGATCATAGGAGTTAAAGACAGCATTATATTTTATTTAGTAATATTTTATGCTTAAGCATCTTGGGCTTTTGAATATTCTGTGTTGTCTGTCTACACAACTCATATTCAGGTCAAGTCCTATTGTCTAAACAGGTACAGATAGTTCTAAATCTCTTTGACATGATAATCTTTGAGAACTTTATAATTTGTTTCCATTTGAAACATGTGCTTTAGATACTATCCTGAACAGGAACACTTTCCAAAGTCATGGATTTAAGGAGGACATCCTGACTTAATCCTTGATATGTTATGGCATGTGTTATGTCCTTGTAATTATCTTATTAGCTCATTCATTCTGAAAGTCTAGCAATGATTTTTCAGGTACGAGAACAACAAAATTAAACCGCTTTGTAGTTAGTGAGGGATAGTCAAGCAAAGAGAAAGTATGTGCCAAAAAGGAGTGTTACGAAATTTCTCTATAATTGTTTTGAAGAGGTTTCCTAACAACAGAATCCTTTTTGTAATGATTTTTTTTTACACTCCTCATGCTCATAGAAAGCTTAAAAAATTCTGCTGTAGAGTGGATTCCAGATGCAAGAAATTCCTTTAAAAGAAATGAGTGCAGAAAATATTACTTAAAGTGGAAAGCCATCCTAACAGTTAGTTATGGAGCATTTACTGCAGCTGTGTATAATGTCACCTGTCTTAAAGATGATTGGCAGTCTGCCCAGAAATGATAAAAGGACATCCATTTCTAGGAGAAAGAAGGTGTTGCCGAGCTGGCTAAAGGATGCTATGATTTTGGTACAGCAGCTGAATCTCTGGGGATTCACTATTGGTCTAGCCATAGACTACCAGAACCCATTTCAGCAGACCGGGGGCTTTATCCCCATATGAATTGCCTCTTTTTAAAATTTTTCCTCATCTTTTGCTTGTGTGAGCTTTTATTAGTGCTAACCTTGGAAGTTCAACATAGACTTGGAAACGTCCTTCCACCTCAAGCCCCAAGGCCTTCATGAGACTTCCTGAGATAAGCTTGCTGCTGCTCACCCCTTTGCTTCTGCTGTGTTAACGGTTAACCTGATGATGAGGTTTTTATCTTTAAATTTGGTTTTACTCTAATAAGTGGCATGCTGTTGTGTAGGGTACAGTCTATAGCATGCTCGAATTACTTACAGTGCTTGATTTGTGTACCTGGCAGTTGGGAAGTTTGCAAGACTTCTCAAAAAAAAATACTGTAGAGGAAATATATATGCATAATTTATTGTTGTTTAATTGTGGTCAACAATGTGCCTAAATAAAACCACAAAACAAAACCTGTGTTTCACTTCAAGAAGAATGATACACACTGTACCCTAAAATTCAGAAAACCGTTTCATTAATTTCAAAATTATGTATCTTGGGTGAGTCTCTGGTGGACCATTGACTCTCCTGTCTTCAACTGCAGCAGCACTAATTGCCACTCAGCTGTCCTTGCTAATTTACAATGAAGCATAGTTTCAGATGTGGTTTGCTTTGGGTTTGTTGTCTTTGTTGTTTTTTTTTTCCTCCCTCGCCAGGCAGTGCATTAAAACAAAGCCACTTTTATCCTAATCTTTTACTTGTGCATGCAAAACATACTTCACTGTCATCCAAGTCAAACAGATGCTTGACAACAGAGAGGAATTCCGCACTGTGCTTGTTGAGTTAGTAAACTTTGGGTACCACAGAGGATGATGTGGAACGAGTGTTAAAAGCAACCAGCTTCCACTCAGCGTTTCCCTCCAAGGCAGAAGTCAAGGGACTGCAAGAAGATGCCTTCCAGTTGATCAGAGCCTTAAAAACCCTACTGGAGCACGAGTTGCTCTTCTCCTAGGTCACTGCAGATCTTTGCAGCTATTTCTGGATACAGCTCTGAGACAAGAGAGGAACTGGAAGGGTCGAGAGCATCAGTTGTGCTCCTGTTGGCAGTATCTTCTGTCGCTGAGTGCTGGAGGCTGAGGCTCAACCCAGAGTGGCTGGCAGGAAGCAGAGCATGCTTGGAGGAGCTGCCTATGCCAAGAAGCGGTTCTTTCTTTTGAGGTTTGGCTAGAGGTGCAACTCCTGGAGGGCAGTTCTGCTGACATGGCAAATACCAAACTGCTGTTTGAAGCTGAACGGCTGATATACGTTGAAGATGAGAGTGCAGTGCTTTGCAAAAATCCATGTGCTTACCTCTCAAAGCTGTTTTTGAGAAGGTAAGAAAACAGAGACTGAAGATGCCACTTTCACTAAACTATATGGCTGTGTCTTTTAGAATTGAAACTTGACTAGACTGTAAAAGGCCCACAAGACCTGGTTAATATGCATTTGGAAGTTAGAAAGGGTAGCACTCTCTCCATAATTCCTAAGTGGGTTTGAAGCTGAGCACTACTGTATTATTTCTATGATTAATGAGAACAGCTAAAACCTAATAACATTATAGAACATAGTCATATCTTTCACAGGCTTCCTTTCAGACAACTGAACAGTTTTTTACAGCTACTTTTAAAAATTCATCCACAAGTTGGGCTCTGAATAGAGATAGAAAAGTTAGGAATTTGTATTTTACTAATTCTAAGTGGAACTGTGCAGAAGGAAAAATTCCTTAGGAAGGTCAGTTTTCAGTCTCGCTTGAAGAGAATATAGTAACTTAGTTTGTTGTGCTGTCTTTCTGACTTCTAACTCTGAACAATTTCTGATTTTTATAAACATCGGACGATTCCTTGTCATACGTCTCATTTGACCAAGACCCTCTCCCCATAAGTGCCAGGGAGAATCAAAACAACTACCTTAACTTCAAAGTGACTGTTACTCAAAACGGTGCCTTTGAAACTGTTTTGACACTTGGCCACACACCCAGGTGCTGCATTTTACAGCCTGAGCAAGTACATTTATTTATTATTATTTATTTACGTATATGGCAAAAAGAGTTCTGATAATCAGATTTGATTGGAAAAAGTCCCATAAAACAAGTTTTGAAAATGGTCTGCTCTGGCACGTTTCTGCCTGCCTCCAAAGCAGCAGGCAGCGCCTGAACGTTGTTGCTCTGTGGGCAGTGCTGGCATCGTGTGCCCCGAGACGCTAGGCTATTTGTCATGGAGAGGGAAAGGGACAAAACTCTGGGAGCCGCAGCTCACAGGGAGGCTTTGACCTCAGCCCTTGAGTCTGCAAGCATCCCCCCACCCGCAGTGACGGAGCGGAGAGCTTTCAGGGTCCTTGCTGAAGATCCTTGACCTGCGTATTGAGATATTTGTGGGTTTTTCTTGGGAGGGGCAGACAGAGTCAAAAACTGAAATTGCAGGTGTTTGGCATAATTTAAAAAGTTTTTTGGTTATTGTTGTCTGTCTTTTTTTTTTTTTTTTT
>VZTL01050473.1:11311-25543 GCA_013400535.1 Scopus umbretta | reverse complement strand
T
Organism: Scopus umbretta; assembly: GCA_013400535.1. Taxonomy (NCBI): domain Eukaryota; kingdom Metazoa; phylum Chordata; class Aves; order Pelecaniformes; family Scopidae; genus Scopus; species Scopus umbretta. Next base: position 25,542 of record VZTL01050473.1, on the reverse strand, counting down.
TTTTTTTTTTCATTTTACTTTAAAGGATTTGAGGGGATTGTTTTGCTCCTGGCACTGCATGTTAGTCTTCCTGGAAGGGCACCACAGCAGCTGAGAATTGCTGGATGTTCCCTACGTCTTGCTGTGAATATAAAGTAGCATTTTTTTAATATGAATCCTGATAAAAATAGTAATTACAAATAATTAGAAAAGTCCCTAGGCATTACTGACTATCCACCTACAGAAGCATAGTAATGCTGCAAACTAGCACTGAATAGAGTATGACCGTACAATGTATATGTGCACCTGCATGTATGCTGAACACCTCTTTCCTGATTTGTGTAACATCTGTAAGAGGATAGAAAGTGGGGTTTCTTCACAGCCCTACCAGGCTGCTAACCTTTGTTTTTAACTCCAAAGGTTTTTTGTTCAGTTGAATAGTTGTTAGGATTAATGGTTATTGGAATTAGGGAGAATTGTACCACTTCACAGTCATGCTTACACTGCAGTTTATTGAGACTGACTTACTATTTTGTCTGTTATTTAGCAGTGATCATGCCATTTGGGGCATACTGCTTTGACTCTTCTTTTTTTTTTAAATCCTGATAAAACCTTAATTGTGCCATTATCCTCCCACATGTTTTGTTCTCTGTCAGGACTCAGGGATGGAAGTGTACTTGCTACAAAAGTCAAAGGTGAATAAACTAGGAAGGGTGTATGCATTTTTATTTTTTTTTTCATTTGGGTATGTTTCATATTTGTTATGTCTTGCGTTTCCCGAGATCTTTTTACTTATTAAGGGAATTTTTTTTTTAATTTTTTTATTTTTTTTTGTACTGGTGAGCATAAGAGATCATCAACAAGAATGCCCTCTTTTACTGGCTTTTGAAGAATTTTCACCATAGAAAGGAGAGGAAAGAAGAGAAGGAATATTTTTCGTTTTTTGGCATTATGCAGTAAGAATTGCCTCAGCTTCTGCCAAACATGGTATTTTGCCTTTCTGGTGAAAAGCAGTAGTTCTTAATGTGTATGCAGCATCCCAGCGTGAGAGGCTCAACAGAAGCAAACTGCATGTGACAATAGGAACATGATGGGAACTTCATCTTGTGACTCAGTGGTGGTAATATATCAAGGTTGTGACCTTTCTCTCAGAGAGCCTGAAAAGATAACTGCTTATATTTAATGGTAGATGGTTTGGGGGTTTTTTTGGGTTTTTTTTTTTTCATCTTGGACTCTTGATTTTATTTTGTATCTCTTTTTAAACTATGCATCTACCAAATCAGGAAAACTAGAATATTTGCATCTGTATTTATTAATATATGCTGGCACAAAAATGTCAAGGGGGGTTATGTTTAGATACAGTATGTAGGAGTGATAACATCAGAGCAATCTTGATTTACAGTATCAAACCTAAGGGCAGAGAAATGGGAAGTTGAAATAAGTGCCAAGACTTGTTGTGTACTCAATTTACTGGCTGTTTTATGTGTTTCATGTTGCCCCAAGCTAGGATGATGTGGAAAAGAGCAGAAGGTACTGGCATCTACAAAATCTTTAGACTGTTACCTGATGTTACTCTGCCTGCCTTCCAATCTCAACACCTAGTGTGGTACACAGTATGAACCCACTCCTTTCCCAAGCAGCAAATCGATCAAATTGGCATAAGCAGTGTTTCTGAACCCTTTTTTATTTGTGAAAATTAAAATATATACGTCTCTATATATTCTTTCTACCTCTAGATTTTGACAGTCATTCATAGACCCCCTTAGGAGTAGTCTTTGGCCACAGGCTAGGGCATCTGGATCAGTGGCACAAAACCAGGAAAGAGATGACATGAAAGAATAGTGCTTGTTTCCTGCTAATTTGATAGTGTCAGGCTGAGAACATCTTTATTGTAAGATATATAAAGAGTGATTTCCAGCAGAGAAGCAGAGCAGCTGCTGCTTTCCTTGCTCACCCTTCAGAGGCATTGATTTCGCAGATCAAAGGCTACTACCTAGAGTTTTACTGTCATTAATGTGCAGGATGTGCACGTAACAAATCTAGTTGCTGGAGATGGTAAGAAACGAACAGTTTCAGTCACCGACCAGCTGGAAGGAAAAATGAGTGATTGCTTTTTAAACTTTTAAAGCTTCAGGAAGTTATTTTCCATAGTAGCTGGAGTACCTGTGTGAAAGATGAAACCTAAAAAGCAGCCAAACGGGGACAGCTGGAGGCATTCAATGAATGCTGTTTTAAGATGTTTCACATTAATACCGTGGAAGAGTGGGAGACTTTAACTAGAAGTTGGTAATGAGTCGTAAGTCTTTCTTAAAAATAACTCTCAATGTGACTTCCTAATTCTGCCTGTCCAGGTACAAGGACTAGAGGTATTTAATGGTACCTGAGAAATGGAAGGAATCCTGCTGTGACTGGCTTTTTATGTGATGCTATATTTTTCATAAATGAGATTTACAGAAAGCTTTTCCTTTGCCCCCCCCCCCCCGCATAATGTCCTAAAATGAGTGGAAGCCTATGTATTGTAGACTGCTGGCTTGTGGCTCTTTTTTTTTAATTGAACAGCAGATATTAAATATGTTTTTTAATTTCCCTACATGTTTCCCTGCTAGCAAAATAAGATTACAAATATATGGTATTTACATGTAAGGTGGTTGTTGTTTTTTTGTTGTTTTTTTTTTTCCAGGTAGCTATTATAAAAGCTGATGTGATACTGTGTCACACTGGGTGTGTCAAATAGGTAGACAAAATTAATTGCAAAAACTGCAATACAGAAATAATTTTTCCTGCTATGAGGTGTTAAGTAGAGATAATTGGAATATATTTCCTTTCAGATATGCATACTTTCACTGTTAAAACATCCTTCCAGCTACTGCTTTAAACAGTTGGGCTCTTCTGGTCAAGAACTGTCTTCTTGCTTTGTGTCGGTACAGACTTAAGTGATGGGTTCTGGGCCCATGGCTGCAATTTAGCAATGTGAGTTGGAAAAATGAAGTATTCTTCATCAGCTTTCTGCACCAAGCAAATAAACTTTGCAAAACAGATCAAGAGAATGAAAAACACTGTTTCCCTGAAGAAAAACATGTTTTAACTTTCTGCCAGCCATAATATCATCTCCTTGGTTTTTAGATGTGTGTGGATTCTTAGCTGGGCTGAGAACTCCACCTTTTCACCCTTGGAAGGGATAGTTTCACTCCTGTAAATGTGTCTGTAAAGAAATCACAGTCCTAAATCATCTGATCTGTAGATATCACCATTTGTTAGGTACTGAAGCCCAAATGCACATAGAATACCAAACCGTTGGAAAGGAAGCTGCTTCAGTCACTGAGGAAATGATTAGCACTGAAACTGGAGTTGTATGTTGTTTCTCTTTCCTCCAAGAAGAGGCTACAAGTTAAAAGTATTCCTTGGGAGAAAGCATATTTATGGTTAACGAATATTGTGTGTGCTTAGCTGTCATATCTTTCCATTGTTTTCTTTGTCCTTTTACCGGTAGATATGTGTTTGTATAAAAACTCTGCCTGCCAACTATTTTTCTTCTTCCTTTCCTACCTGATCAATCTACTAGTAAGACTGTAATTAAGAATTAAGGTTGCAGGGGGTGTACAGTGGGAGGGACTCTGCATTTTGTATCAGATAACAAAGTGATAAATGCTTCATCTTGTCATCCTCTGCTCTTCCATATGCATCACTGTTAGTTATGCATGGTCTTACCACTCTATCCCATTGTCAACCTCTATTATCACACCCAAGGTGAGTTGTGCCATCATGGCTGTCACATCACAAAGCATGCAGTTGGGTGTAGAGGAACAGAAAAGTGCCTATAGCCACCTGTGCAACAGGAGATAGACAGCACTTATGCTGTGTTAATAATATTTAAGGATAATAACCTTGGAGTCAAGATTAGCAGAGCTTTACTTCATTAAAATTGTTGCATCATTGGTGTCTCCACCATCTGAAACTAGAGCTGAAGGCACGTGTACAGTGTAAGCCTATTATTTCAAGAAGCTAAAATAGAAGAAGCAATAGTATACAGTTGGTAAATTTTCTGTTTGCTAAAGGAATGTTTCATTAACACAGGAGATACAGAAAGGGAGAGTCTCTGCTCTTAATAACACTTTTCAAAGATTGCAGCTTATTACAGCACATCTATTAAATGTCCTCCACCTTGCTACACCACAAAACTTGCCCTGGCAGATAACAAAAACCTGGAGATAAATGAAGAGGCTGCATTCCTATGTGGATGAGCTGGGAGAAGCCACAGCCCAAGCAGTTCTTCCATGTTTTGATTTTCACACCCATCTGGGGAGGAGGGAATGCATTGCAACTCAGATGCGAGTGGCTGTGGTGCAGGCTGGAGACATTTCTATCCCTCGTTCTGGGCCAGCACCCCCAGTTCTGCTCCCGATAACATCTATGGGAGCTGGGCCACTTCTACATGGCCTCTTGTTCTTTTCCTTTCCTAAGCAAGCATTAGGCAGGGTGTTTTTCTACAATTTTTTTGAAGCATGAAAGATTATGGCTCATCTCTGGGCAGTTTACACAGGCAAAGGTGCAGCTGGATAAGGATTATTTGCTGCTGTAGCTAGATAATTCAGGCTAATCAATGTTCAGATCAGTGCAAGGTCTGAAAAATCAGAGAGGAAAAATCACTAGCCTATGAATTTGAGGAGGAAAACTGTTCTGGTTAAAATAAACTGTTCAGGTTGCCACTTCACCTCCCCCCAAGAGATAAACAAAAGTAATAAATGTTAAAGCAAAGCTGTTTCATTTTTAAAAATTTGAAATAAAATATTTGGGGTTTGGAGGGCTTTTCTATTCCCCCACCCCAATAATTATATGAAACTGACACCAAAAATGATATAGCTCTAAAAACATTGACATCACCAAGATCTTCATTTTTCACCATGAAACTTTCAGCCAAAAGCTTTTGTTTGCCTCTAACACACTTCTTAATAAACTTCCATAACAAAGTATGGCTAGAAGTCAGTGGATGCATCAGATTACTCTTATATTAAGGATGCTTGAGCTCAGTGCTGATGATGCTGTTTCAGGTATGTGTATATTGTGGTCTCTCCAACATACCATGTCTGACAGTTAATATACTGTAAGGAAACAACACTGCATGAGCAGCGCGTTTCACGTAATAGAAGCACATTAGGGGGCTAAATCAGGGGTGTAAAGGATGAAGACTGTGGATGTAGCTCCATGTTGCAGCCCTTCATCTGCCACATCTACCTGTTCCTAGTAGTCCAATAGGGGCCTCTTCCAACTCAACATTTTAGGATCATATGGTTAGTAAGATCTTCCATCTCCCTAGCCTTTGAGTTCTTGTCATCACTCTGGAATACTTAACCTACAGCACATAATTAAGATCTTTTTGAGAATATCTGTTTATTTTACAGAGATTGCAGTGACAATTGAGATGCTTGTCTGTCTTGGCTTTGCAAGTGAAATTGTGACTCTCTGAAATCTACTCTATAATCTACTCTGGTTTGCTTCTCAATCTCTGCTTGAGGAGCAGATACCTAGTCTTGTTGGGGCATCACAGGTTGGTCTGTCTTCCTTCCACACCGGGACAATGCCATAGCAGCCCTCATAAATGGGCTTTTTTTCACTCAGGTTTTGCATTAAATCAAGCCTGTAGACCTAATTCATCCCAGCAGATGATAAGGAACACCAATTCTGTCCTTTAGTCAGCCCTGGGAAAATTCTCAGCTTAGGAAAACTTCCTAAGCCTATAGCCAGATAGCTGTTTTTGAAACATAGTCCTAACCCTTTGGGCTGGAAACACAGTTGTCTGCCAACTGAGAATCAGACTGTATGGCTTACTCCCTGCACCTGAATGATGTTTCATTACAGAGTGCATCACAGCTGTCTTCCTGCTTCTACGCCCTTTTTCTTGTGAAACTTCATTATGTCTTCACCTCCCCCTCTCTTTTGCTTGGGGTCACTCCTGCTATATTTTCAGAAGGGCACTAGTTCTGTGTGGACCAATCTAGGAAAAAGGTCCTAGGCCAATTTTGGTAAAGTAGTAGTTTGAAATGGTTAAAACACTTTAATTTCTGTATCCAAAATCAGATCGTATCCATCTAGGTTTGACTCACTAGCCGAGATACCTGTTTCAAAGTGAATCAAGTTGGGGAGAGCCCTCAGTATGAGGGGTGGCCTGTAGTGACAGGCTTTAACGTTCCTGTCACCATGCCTTTGGTATGACTGTAAATAGATATTGTCTTAGGCTTAACGCACTGATACCACTCACACTGCTGCTAACTGCAATGCAGCCTTTAAGATGGGACACCCCCCTCCCCCATATATTCCAGAAATGAAATGAAATAAAACTTGTACCTTTTATTTTGTTACGAGAAAATCACCAAAAATCAAGTAGTTTTATCTAACAATAACATAAACTTTGAAAAAGGTAATGGACGGGTTTTCCAACATCCTGTAAATACTAGGAGGACCGAGTAAAACTCTATTGTTTGAAAATCCCTTCTAGTATTAACGTTATTTACTTGCATCTTTCTCTCAGCTGCATTTCTCCTAACTGAGCTGCATTTGTTTTCCTTGTGAGGATCTTTCATTCCCATTCTATTGCAGCTGCAAACACTGGTACTCGCCTGGAAAGACTTCTTAGTGGGCAGAATTCACCTGTGTAGTTACACACTTTTCCTCATCAGGACATTTACCAGATTTAAATAAAAGGGTGGCTAGGCAAAAAGAAGATTCATTATTTAAACTTTCTTTGAATTGCTGACAAAATCTATCCTGACAATGCAAAGAGGAGGAGACGCCACCACCCCTCCCGCCCCAATTTGCTTGGCAGGCTCCTGGCAGAATCGCACAAGATTTGGGTTTTTATTGTGTGTATGCATGTTGGTTTTTTTTTAACTATCTTTACAAAATGTTGCTCTTTGGTGTTGCTGGTGAATAGGGCGTGCTGACATTCAACAGGTAGGCCCAGGAAATGGCAGAGGCATGGAGGTTATTTTGATACCTTTATAGGGTAACATAGTTTCATCTAGTCAAAGTACGGTTTGACTAAAAAAAGAATTAAAAATTAAGGGTCTTCCTGGTCAGGAAGAGAAATTGTCTCCTTGTTGCAAAGACCTATTTCCCTGGTGCAAGATAGTCAAACTAGTAAGGTGCTGCCCACAGCTGCCTTTGCAGCCCTAGAAGTTGCACAGTCACATTTATGTTCTCTCTCTCAGACCACATCTGCTTGTTTTCCAGCCATGGTATTTTTCACGCATATCCAAAATGACTGTGCGTGCGTCCAGATCCATTGTTCCGCTTGGCTTCAGGAGGATCAGTTTGCTCCAAGTCTGTTGCTTTGTGGCGCTTGGCTGGCTGAAATGCTCTGTCCCTTGTGTAAGGAGATTGCTGTTAGATCAAGACGGCGGCGGGGGAGACAGCTAAGAAGTTAATGTTAGTTACGGGTATGTCTGTGCTGCACAACGGAGGACCATGCGAAGAGCAGTCACCGGGCTGGTACTTCTGTCTGTGTCACAGCAGACATTAGGAGCTTAGATCTTCAAAGGTGCCTTCAAAAGCGTCAGCTGGCAGCACTACGCGAGGGTTACAAGAGCAACGTTAATTAAGCGAAGAGCAGCGCTGTCTGGAGCTGGTTTTATCACTCCCGGTTCTGGAAGCAGCTTGGTCACAGCTAGACCAGAGCATTGCTGCAGTCCTCCGCTGCAAGGTGAGGGTCTACTCTGTGGTGATTTCAGCAGGATGTAATCTTGGCTGGTGGTGCTGGTGCTACAAATGAAAGGGTTTGGTAAACACAGCTCTACAGAAAGCCAACTGTTTTGCTTTTGTGAGTGTACCGGGTCTTTAGAGTACTGACGATACTGGGATAGCTTTTGGGCATTTTTGTTGTTTTGTGGGGAGAAGGGGTTGTCTTTTGGGGTTGGTTGTTGTTTTCTTACTCTGGTGTTTTAGGTTTTTATTAAAAAAACAAAGGATCTGCTTTCTGTGCATAACAGAAGAGCATTGTGTGAAAAGTGCTGTTAAGCATGGTAGACTGGAATGATGTGTGCTGGTTGTATTTTATTGTTTTGAAAACAAACGTGCCCCTACTCTCTGTCTGCAGTCTGCTGATTCAGTTGAAGCAGCAAGGTCATCTTTCATCCCTGTTCTCTGTTCCTTTATTTCCATATTCTAGAAATATTTTAGACTATTCCTTGTTCACTGCCAGAGGGCTTTGTGCTTTCTTTGTTGCCTGGTGGGCTCAGCTTTGCAGTCACCCAGAGCTCCTGGGTGCTTGCTGCAACTTCTGCTCCGCACTCCACCACATTTTGAGCTGGGGCAGATAAAAAAGCCTAATAGCTGGGAAGGAAGGAGGTAGGTTACTGGTACGCTGTAGGAGGAGGCAGGGTTGCCAGCAGCAAGAGGACAGATCACGTGGTCGCATTTGTATTTGCATGAAAGATTTAAAAACTAGCCAGTGACCCAACGGTTAACACGTTGGTTGCTCACATACGGTTACACAGGACTTGCTCACGCTGTGAGGGATCACAGCTTATTCACTGCAGAGAATCACAGCAATTCAATCACAGCTCTTGGTGACATCAGATTTCTGAAGAGCGTAGCTGGTGCTTGGCAAAATGAGTGCTTCCACTGCGCAAGACGAGTCAAAGGCACGCACCAACAGAAAACCAGACCTCAGCTAGAATGGGCTCCAGCTGGAAGTGCAGTTAATACCACTTCACAGTGGATCAAGGAGGACCTTGCTGAAGAGAAGGAAGCAACACCTTCAAATGCCACGTGAACCATCTTGGGCAACAAAGATTTTAAGTCCTCTCCCAATTAGATGACTGTTGTGACTGAAAACAGGCAAATCCATGCCTTTTGCCCAGGCTATTGCAAAAGACTGAAGAGGAGTTTGTGGTGGTGATAAACGTCACATGGCTTGGATATATGGCAAGAATCCTCAGTTCTGTTGAAAGGAACAGTCCTTCACCACTGACTGTATTGGAGCCATGATTTTTCTGTCTTTGTGTATTTCATCATCTATTAATCTCAGGAAGGGACTGGGAGAGAAAACATTGCTAATATTTTAAGTTACAGTTGAGTATTGTCCATGGGCAGCTGTAAGATAAGACCATTTTTCTCTCATGAACTTACTAGTCATCCACAGCTTTGGTGGCAGGTGATGAATGACAATATAGCTGTTAAGGCAGCTAGACAAGTGAGCAAATTTGGAAAGCTGTCGTGCCTGAACAGATGTTCCTTTGCACAAGCAAATTTGGAAAGCCCCTTTGAACAGATAGTGTGACCAGCTCACTGTGTTTAATGGCTTTAACTTTTATGCCAGAGAAATCAACAATTTTGAGGATGGAAAACTAATTCTTAAAGTGCCTTTACCGTTGTTCTAATTTAATCAACAAGAAATATAGTAAGCATACAATTATGAAATAAGTAAAAGCGACAGGCCTTTATCCTATTTCTATCCATCTCTAAGCACCGCAAGAGGATTATTTTAATGAGGTAATGAGTATTTTATTGTGTAGTGTATTTGGAATGGAGAAATTTGAGGAAAGATTGAGAATATATGCTCAGGTGAAATGGTAAATATTGTACTATTTTGAAGTAAGTTAATTTTTTAAGCTTTCCAACGTTTGAAGTATTTCTTTAATGGCAGACACATGCTGTCTATCTCTGAGAATAGTTGTCCTCTCCTTGCCTGGAGTAAAAGTGATATTTCTCTGGCTTAAATGTCCTGCCACTGACTGAATGATTGCTGTGAATTCTGACCAGCAGTTCTCATCTCCTGCATCCCATGGATGTCCATGCATGAATGCAACCCTTGCTGATGCACATGGAGAGTCCTGGACTCCAAACCTCCCAGGTTTGTTGCTGTGTGCGAATGTGCTTGCTAAACACCTGGTGTGTGGAGGAGTTCCTTTGATGTCTTAGGAATGGGGACAGAACTTTATAGCTCCTGTTGTTGCATTTCTACAAGCTTATATGGTAGATGCCAGCCTTGAGAATAGTGGAGCAAGGTCCAAAAGGTTTACTTAAGGATTAAGTATTTATATTGTATCAGATATTTGGAAGAGCTCCCTACTTAACTGTTCCCATATAAAACCTTAAATGAATCTGTCCAATTAGAAAAAAGGTTCCCTTAATATTGCCAAAAGAGCAAACCCAGTATTTTTAATATATACTAGGTGACAGGGAAAAAGCCTGGTTTCTCCAGTCCCAACTTCATTACACATGTGAAGGCGGTCTGAGGCTTTTCATAGGTTCTGCCAGATGTGGTTATCCAGCAAATTCTTATTTCTAACTATATGCATTTCTGAATTCTGAATTATAACAACAGTAAGCCTAGGCTTGGATTTGTTGGAGCGGTTGACAGGAGCGTTCCTAGGCCTGACCAGAGCTCAGCTCTGGATCGGGGACACACCACGTGAGGGAGTTTGGGATCAGTGCCTCCAGAGCAGCTTCACTGGCAGTAAACGTCAGGCTTTTCAACCTTCTTGAATTTCCAGGTGAATGCTGTCGAACCACTCTTATTCTCTCTGTCATGTATCTCCCCATCTTGCAGCCTGCTCTACTTATCCTTCCACGCTCCCATCGCCCTCCCCGACCCTAATGTAATATCAGTGCCTAATGCCGCGCAGCGGAGCAAGCTTCCCTTCCTGATGCTTGGCTAAATTCATTTCGTTCCTCGCTGAAGAGAGGGGCAGCCTAAGAACAGGTTTGGCACTGCAAGGGATCTGAAGGAAACATCGCTCTGGTATCACTTTGCTTTAATGTTATTTTTCAGTATCTACAGATTTTTCTTTCGTCCCTGTTAAGTTTGATGAAATCCGTTTGCGTACCAAGTATCTGGGAGTACCAACAGCCTCCCTGAGTAGGAAGAGCTGCAGATCCAGTTTTATTTTAGATGGCTGGGTTTAAGTGTGTGTAATGCTGTCTGACTGTGGCATATTAACCAGAAGGACAGGTGAGGAAATCCTGTTTCAGATTATAATCATTCAGTGTAGGTTGCAGCCAAATACTGATCTCTGTTGCTGCCTTTACAAACTAAGTGTGGCTTTGGGGAAAGAATGGACAAACCAGTACATACCCTGTCCAGCTGCACTGGCAATTTTGGCTATTCCAGTTTCAGAGTTAGAAGAAGTAGGGTGCACAAGTCTCAGCCTCTACAACTACAGAATTGTTGTACCTAATATTAGAAAGTCGTGAGTCATGTCATCATCCTGTTCCCATTTTCCTCCCTCCAAAGAGATCTAAAATGATAAGAAGCTGCATGCTTAATGACACCTTTTGTGCTTATGAATTTTGCAGGACAGGCTCTTTAACTGGTCTTTGTACAATTAGAAAATAAGTATTTCAGGAGCACAGAAAAATGCTTTTTTTTTTTGTTGAAGACTCCTCAGAGGTCAGTGACTTTACTTACCCTCCCGTAACACCTGAGCTTCATTTAGTCCCCAGCAACCTCTGGCTGCACTCCCAGTCACCCTCTCTTTTCCTCTTCTCTCGGCTCTGTAGCCCTCTGCCCTCTCTCTTCACAGCTCCCCAAAGTGCACAGCTGGTGCGTTAAACTGTCTGCCCTGTGAACGCATCCTTGTCCTCTGCTTCTCACTCCAGATTTGTTCCTCCTCCAGCTTACTCTGGAATCCTTCCTTCAAAGCATATTTCTTGAACACCAGGCTCTTTTTTTCCCAAAGGCTCCCACTTTCACACTGTGTCCCCCAGTAGGATGTTATCCTCAGTCTTTGTCCACAAATTTTTTTCTGCAGTGTCATTCCTTACTGTTGCACAGTCACAGATCCTCTCACTGTCCTCTGTCTGGGCAGTAAACAGGTAACAAGAAGCCTAGATTTACAGTAACTGGGAAACGTATGTCAAGATTTTTCTTGATAGGGCAGGTTCTATCTTCTTATAGAAGCTGTAAGGGAATTGAAGCCCATTTGGCCTTTTGACCAAAGGTGGCCTCCTTTAATCATACAGGGGAAAAAAAAAAAAAAGGATACAGTGGGCATTTGGGAATGTATGGGAAGAAATAATAAGCTCTTTCCTGTATTAATATCACAAATAATAACAAAAATTACAGCTGTAGTTTGGGAATAAAGTTGTAGAGGAGCACATCTGCTTTGACTACCGTTTTGTATGAGGTTTTTTTGCACTTGTTTCCCTGGCTTCCTTCTGTTGCATATGCAGGATGCAGCCTGATTTTATTAATTGCCATCAGAATTGTACCCAACCATTCCTCAGCACCTTCAGCAACTCCAGCAGCTGTTCTCAGTTTCTCTGTTTTCTCTGAGCTGCCAACAGTGGCGATTTACTCATAGTTGGGCAGCAACTAAGAAATTGTTTTGCATATGTTTTGTGGAAGTTTCTCGCTTTACAGTGTTTGTAATATGTCAGAGAGAATGGACCCAAAACCAGGTGCATCCTCATTCCAGCCTGAATTACTAGGCACTGAATGGATCCTGTAAAAGAATGAAATGTATCACAGCAGGTCTTTTCTGCTCCGTCTTCTCCCATTTGGTTTTCAGCTGTCTCCTGGATTATTTCTGTGCATCTTTGATCAGATCCCTTAATTTCCCAATGCCTAAATCTAAATTAAGTACAACACTATTTCTCTACCTTATAATGATGCAGTGAGCTGGAAACTGCTTTGCATTGCTTGGATTAGTAAAGAACAAAATATGGGAGAAGTTAGGAAAAATCACAAGCTTTTGTGGATTAGGCTTTGTGTAAGGTTGTCCAGAAAGTGTGCAATGAATAGAATTAGAGCCCGGTTGTTGTAAGGTCTAGTCTAGCAGTGGCCATTCTTGAAGTAAAAGCCCATGGCATGAGGTTAAATTAATTATTACAGTGTTTCTTGTAATAAACACAGCCAGCTATCTTGCACCTTTAACAGTTCTGAAAGTAGGTGGACATACTTTCCCTCATTCCTTAACTGTGAAATTCCTCAGAATATGTGAGAAAGCCAGAGGGTGAAAATTTGAAAAAAGTAGAGTGATATGAAATAATTTTTATGTAAATCTCATTCCAGTGTATAGTTGTACTTCTTAACAACAAAGATGCATTTCATGCATTTTAAAGTAATTTAATTAAAGTCTACCAAAGCTATCCAGACTACCTGGAAACTCAGCTTTCATAGTTCATTATGGTACCATTTCTGTGCAGTCTTTTTTTGCTGAGAATCAAAGAGTTCTGAGTCAGCCATGTAGGTTTCCCACTTTACAGGGCTTTTAAATGTTGCATCTTGTCTGGTTTGACTTATGAAGAAAAGAAAAAAATGAAAGAAAAAAGTCAAGTCAGGCTGATGACCCAGGAAGCAGCATTTCATTGAAACTCCTATATAGCTGCCACTGTGGATGCTCTAAGGAAGCAGCAGTTTCTCTATATTTATTTTAAAAGTGGAATACGACAGAGCCAAAGGAAAAAGCACTCAGGGGAGAAGGAAAGAGATCTGCAGAAAAGGTGGGAGAAGCCCAGAGCAGCAGAAGTGTGACAGCCAGTAGAAAGAGAACAACCAAGACAACTAGTAAATATTTCACAAAGCAAAGACAAAGTATCTTTTTATTTATCTTTTACTGGTCAGGAAAGTATTTTCCCTTAAAAAAACATCTCAGGACTACTCAGAAAAAAACTTGCTGACTAATACCTTTTTGCTTTTGTTTTTTGACACATCAGAATATCTTCAATTAAACTTCTTTTATTTATACGGTGTCTATCTGAAACTCTCATTCCTCTCTAATTAATTATCTTTCTGAGACAAAAACTGATTTAGTTATTCTGTTAGCAGTTAGAGGTCAGTATTCCCTGGTAGTTTTGTTGCTAGTATTATCCTTATATGAAAGATTTCCTTTCTGCCAAATCCCATTTGTTCTTTTTTCTGCTTCAGTAAAAGATCTTTCCTTCTTAACATACGTGTTGAGTGAGGAGCAATGGGCCTTTATTCCCAGCTCTTGGTGAGAAGCTCAGGCAAAACTGGAGAGACAAACCTCCTTGAATGTCCTTCGGCTGAAACTGCCTTTCACAGGTGGACTCTGGGATGGTTTGTTGCCTGGAGGTCCTGGTTTCTTATTTTGTGTACTCTCCTTCTCACTTTTTGGCCCTTTTTGGGCCAGTGTCAGTAACAGTAAAGTAGTATAATGTAGTCGCTCTGCCCGTGCATCTGAGGCACCTTGGTTAAGGGCCAAACAGTTCTTCCTCCTCATACATTCAGTGGGGAGAGATAGGAGTATCCAAAAAGGATAGTCAGTCTCTTTCCATTGTTTTTTGCTGTCTTT
>VZTL01050471.1:0-37306 GCA_013400535.1 Scopus umbretta | reverse complement strand
TCCAACCCAAAACATTCTATGATACTTTGAAGGGTGCTGAGAGCCTGACTTAATTCTTATGTGAACCATCATTGTTTTGTATACAATGAGATTATTTTAAAAGTGTATCCTTTGAATAGTGATTGAAGAGGACGAACTCATTTTCCAGAGATGCAGTGTGATCCACTCTCTGTACTGCATTATGGCTCAAGTACAAGTGTAATTGCATGTGTTGTTGCTTCTTTCACTGCAAAAACCAAAGTCAATTTTCTTTTAATTAATTTCAATTTCACAACAGCTTAAACTGATCTATATCAGGGCAGATGTGCTGTTGTTACTCACCATCTCCTCCAAACCAAGTATTTCCACCCTCCTTTTACTACTGCTTATATCACCAGAGCCTGTGGTAAGTTCAGAGGCTTACAGAGGCAGAAAACCTTGTCACTCATGCACTCCAGGCTCAGTTTCTTCTGGGATAGCTGTCTGACCCACATCTTCACAATACAAGTACAAGAGAGTGCTGGAAACATGTGGCTGAGGAGCAATACACCAAAAAGCAATAGTCATGTTAATTAGTGCAGCAGTAAATGCTTAGTATTTATATTTAAAGATGAATTCTACAATAATCTTTTTCTCTCTGTTTTTTTTTTTTTTTTAAACAAAGATGGTTCTTCCTGGGATAACTTCATGTGCAGCTTAAACCAGACACACATTCCTAAGATTACAAAATAGGGTCATATACATTATTCAGTCATCTATTCTTGGGTAAAACAGAATAATGTTACCAATTTCAGACAAGTGCAACAAGGTACAGGTGAGTCCCGTAGAGGCTAAACTCCAGAAGTGCTTGGAACACCTCTCTTCAAATATTCCTGTTAACACTTTGGACTAAAATACTTCATGTTTTACAGTGTCCTAGAGTATATTTGAAAAAGATAAAACCAAAGCTTTTCAAAGAGATGACACAATCCAGTATTTGTAAGTATTTCAAACTTTGGCTACCAACAAACCCCCTGAAATACTTTGCTAGTCTCTTCCTGAATTTTTTTTGGTTTTTTTGCTTTAACTTGCTTTTAAACCTCATAAAAACCCTTGGTCAACAGCCAAGAGGGTTGGCTTCCTAAGTACTAAAAAAGTAGTAATTTTTTTGACTGCGAATATGTGGTAGGAATCACCTCCCCATAATAGCCATTAGAGGATGCAGAAATACCATACCCAGATCTATATATAATATGAATGGGATTAATTTAACTTCAGGGACCTAGAAGTTAGATGCCAGTGCTCAGCTAGCTGTATCAGTTCCCATCCTAGGTAATGGAAACTCCCAAGGGCCTTTCACCCCAGGTGCCCCTGGCAGGTGGAAGGAATCAGCTCCTTTAAATCCTTTAATGTTTTACTGTCTTTTATTTCGTAAAAAGCTTCAGCCTTTTCTGAAAACCTTCTGGATAATTTGGCTTGCATATTATTGGAGTCTCAGGTAAATAATTCTCATTCAAAGCACATATCTTATATTTTTTTTTTTGTTCAAAGTATACTTATCTCTGTCATATTATCCAGTCTAACAACAATACCTTCAGTTTTCTCTATAGTGTGTATGATCGCATTGGCTGCTTGGATATGTAGTGTGGGGGCTTTTCAAAACTTTGTGATTACTGTCAAAGTAAACACAGACAAGTTGGTAGCTACTTTCTGTTACTTTCTATTTTTGTCCAGTTTATTGGCAAGGATTTGTTTAAAGGGAAGCCTAAGGTAAAATAGCCCCTTCTTGTTGACTGGTTTTCAATGGGAAAATGAAGCATCAAACATTGCAGCTCCCATGTAATCCAAATGAATCAATGAAGTAGATTTATGTTGTCACTTGATCTGGGTAGCTCTGAAATTGCCTATTTGCCATGGCTAATAGTTTCAATTTGTTAACGTAGCACATGCTCAGCTCTACAAGATGCAGTTCACCATCTCCACCGGGCGAGCTAATGGAAATTAATGGTGATCTGCTTGAGTAACAACTGAGTCATCGCACAACTGTGCATTTCGCTCTCTGATAGTGACATTATCTCCAAAACTACCAAAAGGAATGAGATAAGATCCAGCAAGTGACCTAGATGCCTGCAGTTTTCATGTAGCAATGCATTTATGTGCCTGATACCTGAAATGGAGAATTTGGAATCTCTATTTCTCAGGAGATTTTCATATGAAAACTTCAGGAGCATTAGACAAAAGATCAAGGAGCTGTATAAAGGTAACCAATAGGGAATAGAGGAATGCAAGACACTTCTGCCTTGCCTCTTTCTCCTGGACACTTGGCTAGAGGCACGTCTCTCCACCTGGGACTGACGGTCACCAGCTTTCTGGTACATTAGGAAGAACTGAGCAGAGCTCACTATTTCCCTCAGAAATGTGGTTGCCAGAAGATCCTGGTGCCAGTTAAACCATTGGCAGGCCATTGCAGTCTAATGGCTAGAGCAAGTGCTTGGGAAATAGGAAGGGCTGGCTCTATTCCGTTCTCACACATGGGGATCACACCCATAGCATTTCCTCTGTCTGATGGGGTTATAGCTACAATGCTGGTCTGCACAGGACCTGGGATTATAGAAGTATGATGTACAACTCACTCCTGGCCCAAAGCAGTAGCCTAAGTTAGGAACTCGGGGGTAAAATGCCCAGCTGAGAATGAAGAGACAATTTTAATACTTTCCCCCAGACTATCTGCACATTTGCAATACAAGCAGACTTGCAACCAACTCCTCCTTGGATCCAAATCCCCTGAACGCTCAGCAGCTGGCTTGCCCGTGTCCTGCCCCTGGTGCTTCTGCCCTGTGTTTCCCCCTCCAGTGCTGGCAGGATGGGTTGGTGACCTTCTGTGCTGAGTGGTAAGGCACTCCCTAGGAGGGTCTGCAAACCTCTCTACTAGTTAACAAATCCTAGAGACCTTGGTGTTGGAGGTGGGTACACAGCTTTTCACCCTGAGAAAGCTGCACAGGGTGGAAAGACAGACAGACATCTAAGGAACTTGCAGCCAAACAAGGAGGTAGCAAGTGAATTTTCAAAGTTTTGGGGGTAAGAAAATGATTGAGAAAGGTATTTTTGTGACACACTTCTGTAATTAGCCACAACTCCCACAAGTCCTGTTTTGTGCTGTTAAAACCATTTCTTCCTCCAAAGGTATGTCAGCACATCATGGTTTAACCCAGCAGGCAGCGAAGCACCACACAGCTGCTTGCTCACTCCCCCCCAGTGGGATGGGGGAGACAATTGGTAGAGTAAAAATGAGAAAACTTGTGGGTTGAGATAAAGACAGTTGAATAAGTAAAGCAAAAGACACACACACAAGCAAAGCAAAACAAGGAATTAATTCACTCCTTCCCATCAGCAGGCAGGTAGGTGTTCAGCCATCTGCAGGAAAGCAGGGCTCCATCATGCGTAGCAGTTACTTGGGAAGACAAAACACCATTACACCTTCCTTATTCTTCCCCCAGCTTTATATGCTGAGCATGGCGTTACGTGGTATAGAATATTCCTTTGGGCAGTGTGGGTCAGCTGTCCCGGCTGTGTCGCCTCCCAATTTCTTGTGCACCCCCAGCCTACTCACTGGTGGGGTGGGGTGAGAACCAGAAAAGGTTTTGACTCTGTGTAAGCACTGCTCAGCACTACTGAAAATATCCCTGAATTATCAATACTGTTTTCAGCACAAATCCAAAACATAGCCCCATACTAGCTACTATGAAGAAAATTAACACTATCCCAGCCAAAACCAGCACACACCACTATTACGAAGGATGTCATTGCAGAATTATCAAAGCAGAATAATTAAAGGAGAAGTGATTACAGTTCTTCCTCCAAAAAGGCCTTTCTTTCTTTCTTATCATTTCTTCAGACCTCATCAAAGAAATTTTGCTCTACTGCCCTGTTTTGAATCTTCCCCCTTATACCCTCCTTTCTGACTAAATTTGACCCCCCTTGTTAGCCTCGTGCAAATGGCTGTGCGGGGAGGGTTGTCCCACCTTCTGGGTAACCTGATGGTAATTTTAATTGAAGCCTGGTTCAGCTTAGTACTGCAGCTGTAGAAATTGGGACAGAGCCAGGAAAGATGTCATTACTAAGTAGGATGCTGTGCTCGTCCGCAGGTGAGCTTCAGGACTAATCCCAAGGTGTCAATGGTATTACTATAATAGCTGAAGCAGGAGGAATATCTTAGCACATGATGAGCTATGCTATATTTACAAAGAAAGAAAGAACAATATTTTAATTTAAAAAACAGACAGGGATTTCACATGTAACTATTATAAGCAACAGAGGGTGAAGAATTAATACAGTTGCGGAAAAATACTGTGCTTTAGCAATGTGCTTATGATTAATCACTAAATAAGGATGTTCTAAAATTTAAATGTGTGAAGCACATTATATTATCTTAACATCAAGCAAGGACATTATTTGACTTACAGAAAAAGGATAGATAGTATAGAAACAGGAATCAGGACAGCACCTATGCTCTCCATGAGGCTGCTCTGGGCTATGCAGCCACTCTTCAGCTGCAATCAGGCTGTCCATGTGCGGTGGTGCCAGTTGGTGTAAAAAGTGATAGTTCTGGCACAAGAGACCCAAAAACCAGGGCACTTGAGTATGCTGCTTTGCACATGCCAGCTTGCCTGTCATGTAACACCTGAACCTGGATCACTGGAGGTGGGGGCAGAGCCATGGAGATCCTGATCTGTTCCTCCGCACAGAGGCTGATAGGGTCTGTCTCCCAGTGCTCCCTTTTCTGTGAATCTTTCTGCCTCACCCTTGTTTCTGCCCTGCCCACTGATCAACACTTTCTACCTGCATCTACATTTCATTTCAGTGCAATCATCATCCTTGATCCTGTACTGATCCTAATCCAAGTGTGCTGTAGTGCTATGGGCCATTCTTATGGTTAAAGTAGAGAAAAGCTACTTCTTAGGCAGGGGCTCTATACAAGGTTTGTTAAAATATTGTTGTTCAACAATTGTTGAAATTGTCACTGGAAGAAACTCCTGTGAAAGAGGAAGAAAAAAGAGGTACTGGATTTCATGTAGCATGTCACCTATTCCTGTGGTTAGAGCTGGCTAGAAGAAAGACTAGAAATATCAAGGCTGTAAAAGATTTAGCATGAGAAATAATTCTTACTCATTTACTCATATGTAGTATCATATGGCACAGTCATCACAGTTAACAGATGGGAAAATAATGTGTTAAATATTTTACAGATGCCTTTTTTTTTTTTTTAATTAGAAGAGATGGGAGCAAGAAACGTTTTAAGTAGCTCCTTCAGAACATAGTAACAAATATTCACAAAGTCTCACGAGGACAAGATTTACCTGCAGCTACAGCTATAATCCAACATAGTGCTGCAAGCACTCCCAGCACAAAGTACAGGAAAAGTAGATGTATTGCAGATAACTTCCATTGCTATTAATTTTGCTTATGTGTTCTAGGTCACAATACTGTGTTGATCTCCATGCCATCTGTGGAAAGTGATGTGTATTTTAAAACTGTCGACTGGAAGGCAAAGTCCTTCCTTTGCCTGCTTTTTATCAAATCCCTATAAACGGGGCGGAAGTAATGAGGCTAGCAAGAATAGAGGCACCTACCAGACTGGCTTTACACCACACTACAGAATGCTTTACAGTACATTGTGCAACTGTATGAACACCGTATTCATGCTTGTATGTCTGCTCATTGCACAGCTGACCAAGACCCATTGTTTATATGCCCATGAACCTTTTTGGCAGTTTTGAACGAATACACACTGCAATGACTAGTCTGGAGAAGATGCAGACCATTCCAGGCATTTTCCTCTCATCTAGCTGTCCAGTTTTTGCTTCAGTTAAATTGTCTAGCATTGCTGATCAAACACAAATGTGTGGCAGATAGCACAATTACATGTTATTTCTGTGTCATTTGCCTGTCCATTACCTCTGGCATACTGGAATGGTTCTGGCAAGGCTCAGACAGTAATAAGGCTACCTCTTATTAGAGGCAAATTCTCTGAACCCTCTTTTCCATCACTTTGTATTTTATGTAATCTCAGTGACACATGACTGCAACGCTCTCATTTGGATCTGGTAGGAGATTACATCCATATGTGCTACATTGAAGTGGAAGTGCCACACTTTTATTACACTTTGAGATTACATATTTCTTCTTTAGATCAGGACAGTTACAACTGAACTTGTATTTTACTTCCCCTCTGAAAATGGGTGACCTTCCAGACCATTTCAAGATGAGAAAAGCTGTTACAGTGCTGTTGCACAGATAAATGTTACACAAGTGATTGCGTTGCTCACTACATGTCAAGTAGACTAAGCATCCAAGTCCATGTACCTTTTTCCCATTAAATTTCTGTGTTTCAGATATGTAGGGTGCTCACAGGATTGCTTGCACAGGTAGAAACCACCTCACTTAGTTTTTAAGCTGTCTGAAAAATAAAGGTGTGTGAGTGCTCATTGTCTTACTATGGCTGAAGGTAATCTATAGGCATGTTGCTCAGCCCATGCACCACTAGTTGTCCGTGAGACATCAGAAGGCATTGTGCCTTGACAAAAGCAGTGTTTCTTACTCTAATGCAGAAGTTCCATTTTTATAAAACTAAAAATGATGTGTTAATGAAAAGACCTTTGCGTGCTTGAACTCCCACAACTGTGAAGCAATATGATGATACGTGGTGACCCGTGGATATTTTTCCCAGAAATGCCAGATGGGTGTTGATTTAAGAAAACAAAACAAAACAAAACAAAACAAAACAAAAAGCTGCTGATCCAGTTCTCTCCAAAGCTGTGGAGTTGTGTCCATGCTCTGCCTCTCCAGTGCTTTGTGCAGCTGAAGCAGTCATTCTCGATGGCCTGAGGATTACACTGCCATGTCTACCCACAGCCTGGCCAAGCTAGCTGCATTAGGGAGTGTGTAATCCCACAGTTTTGTTCCCAGTTTCTCTTTCTTTTCCTGCCACACTTGCTTGTTCACCTAGCTAGAGGTTACCCAGCCTCTGGCTTTCTCTAGCCACATAAATACACCTTTGGAGCTGCTGTTACCCTTACCTGCGAACCAAATCTTTTGGGGTTTTTTAGGTCATTTTAAAAATATCCAGATTCTGCAGCTGTATGTGTAGGTTAGAAGCAACTGGATCAGGATAACCAAGGTAGCCTCAGCTGGCAAAGACACAGAGTTTAACCCAGATCTGCTGCTGGCATCATAGTAACATGGAGCTGTACCTCACATCAGCCAAACTCACCACCGGAGATCAACAGAGGAGACCTTCAGTAAAGCCAAACGAGCACATGCGAGGGTGGGAGCACACACACACACACACACACACACACAGAGTCCATTTTAAGTCTAAAAAGATCCTTATACATGAAGACAAGGAATTTATATTAACAAATAAAATCTAATACTCTTTTGTTGTTGTTGTTTAATTCCCAGAAGGGTCAGCTACAACGTGTCTCTCCAGGAAGTCAGTCCACAATGAAAAAATCAACCCACGGTTGCTTCTTACTGATCATCCTTCTAATTGTAAGTAGAAGAAAACTGAACTGCTCATGACAGCTGCCAAATTTAAACTTGTGGTGATATTCAGAAAAATAAGGAATACTGACTTATATTTGTTATACTGCACAGGTGAAGAAATGAGTTCCCTTACTGATAGATTTCAGAATAAGGTTAATAAAGTTTCTAGGTGAGATATCTCATAAAATATTGAACTTGAAACCATTGTTTCTTGGTGAGAGAAAACTGCAAGTCTCAAGAAGGTAATGCATGTGATTTTTCATTTCTGTGTTTTACAGGCTACAACCTATCAGTGACATGGAAACTCGTGTTTGAAAACTTGTTTAACATTGTTGTGTGAGGCTTTGACTTCACTGTTTATAGTTACTCTGCTATTAGGAAGGCAACTGAAATGGAAAATAGTAGTGTAAAGTTTAGTTATTCAGTTCAAATTTTATTTTCAACTGTTTAATATCAATATTACCATTATTTTAATGTATGCAACATGGCTGAGTAACTGTTGTTCTAAATATGTAGCAAATTCATTTCTACCTGGTAGAATTTTTTTTTTTTTATTTTATTTTACCTCTCATGTAAGCTGAATGCATTCTCTCATCTCTACTTGTGAATCCTCAAATTATTTGCGTTTATCATAAAATTGAAGACATTACAGGTAGTCAGAAATGAGAATACTGTCCAAAGCCTCAGTTACAGAATGGTCAGAGTATGTCTGAATGATGCTACTGGGAACAAGCACCTCTCTACCACAGTGTGGTATAACTTGCATGCCAGATGCCACCTGATTCACCAACCATTTATCTCTGTGTTCCTGAAGAAACCGTTCATTCTTATTCTTCTTAACTGTGTCACATGACAGCTAGATCCTCATGCCCCTCTACTTCTCGGCTTCTCTTCCAATACCTGCATGTGGAACATTTGTGTACATCTCCCCATCAGGTCCCATCCTTTCTGGATATAAGTTGTAGAAATGGGCCTAGAAGACACATTGGGAAATGGCAGAGACTGCTCTCCCTGGTTTGTCTGTTGGACTGTGTCCCTCCTCTTCTTCCAGCCTAGCGTAACTTGACCACAATGCTGTTGGCCACTTAAATTTATATGGATAAAAAGGAGGGAAGGAAAGTAGGGAACAGTAAGAGAATTATGGATAGAAAGAGACAAAAAGAAAACAATGAAATGAGATCATGGAGAACCCAGGAGAACGATAAACTTTGTTAAAGTACTGAATTCATATTTCAGGATTAGGGCCCTCAACTAAAGAAGATCTGGAGAGCAGGAGAAAGAACAGAAGGGAACTAACACATTTCTGCTAATTAGAAGAATTAGTTAATGATTTGAGGAATCATCCCTGTCCTTGGCAAAAGTCTTCTGCCTTGAGATGTATCAGAGTATTCTGATATTTGTGACCTTCTGTTGCTGTTACACATAGTCCTGCAAGGGATGCATTTAGCAATGTTCTGGCTGGGACATGACCCATGGTCAGAGACCTCTCTAACCAACAACGTGACAGAGACCACCTTCCTTCTGGGCTTGAATCCCAGCTGATCTGCATGGCCTAGCAGGGGCCTTGGCAAAGAACAGTGACTCCCTACATCAAGCCAACACCAACTGAAGGAACAGTTCTGGATCATCTTTCTAATGACAGGACTGTAAATATTCTGATAACTAAATTTGTTAATAGAATTTCTATGAGTTTGAGGTGCTCTGATTTACAACATGAATTTGTAGGTCAGCCCTTGAAGAACTGAGCTGATCCTTGCCCTGTTACCTAGAAATCTTTTAAATCTCCTACCCATGGTAGCATCTGTGCTCATTCCTGCAGTACTCCAGGGTTAGGATTTCTTGAAGAAACTCTGCAGGGAGATCTATCCCCTTCCTTTCAGATACCTTTGCACCAGAGGGCTCTCCAACATCTGACCTCGATGGATAACTTCAGCACAAATTTCCTTACATTTTCACTGTTCCAATGTCTATATTCCTTCCTTCTCCACTGCACTGGCCGTACTGTGATCTACTTAGACACCTCCTAGGCTAATTTATCTTCAAGTACAGGAGAAACCATGGTCATAGAAGTAGACCATGAACCAGCTCTGTTTTCTTGATGTCACTTGCCAGAATGCTGCTATTAGATCACATATGAAACATATTTGGCATCAGTCACCTTTCCAAAAATTTCCCCACCTGTACCTGGTTGAAAACATTTATTTTTTTACATTTTATTTGTGGTCTGTAACAAGGAAGGGTGTCTGTCTTTCTCCTCCAAAAAGACTGTTCCCATTCTGTTGGTTCTTTTAATCACACCTTGGTTCCCAGAGCTATGAATCCCTGGGACTTACATATCAGCCACTGTCTGAGGTTGAGGAAGATAATAGTAACCAAAGTGATTTGTGATACAGAGGTGATCTCCCATTCCTGTTCTCTACCCACCGCACAAACCATCCTCCAGATCTTTCTTCTTTGATGGCTTTGATTGTTTACTGTCATCCTCTCTTCTGTGTCCTGCACTGCCAGCTGGTGACTGCAAGCTGTTGCAAAGCAACACAACCTATTGAGGTCTTTGCTTTCTCCTCTGGGCTCCAGGCGCTGTTTATGCCATTTGTCCCACTTTGGGTGCCAGATTCATCCCATATCTCTCCTTGAATGTTTTGTCCTAGACCCTAGTTACAAGGTGTCCATAGACCTCCCCCCTCCCCACAGTCTCCAGCCTTTAGACCTGTCACCAAATTGTTTTGGTACCTTCTGATAGAAACCATCTCTCTTACATATGTCATTTTTTGCATAGCATCAATAGCACTTTACTCTTCTGTGTACAGGGCCATAATAACTCGCCTTTGCCAAACAAAACCTGAAGCATCAGTAGCTCCAAAACCTAATTTACAAATAAAACTAACTCCTTATTGTCTTCCTCTTTGATGGTTTCCCTTGGTTTTGGATGCAGAATAATGACAATGCTTGCAGCATCACCAGATAGTCCTCTACAATTCAAAGTGAATTCCATTAGAAATTTTAACTGTTCATTACTTTTTAGTTCACTTCATTCCTGATACTGTTTCATTTTTGGTAATTACTGAGAGCCACAGAATGTGACTGAGATTTGTTTCCTCAAGTATATGAGCCCCTGTGCACTAGAACAATTAGTTCATCACCTCAGTGCACATTTCTCTCCACAAGAAAGATGGAGCGTCAACACAGTATGTCCAGGGGCATCAAACTGCAGAGAATGAGGAAACAAGCTTGGGTCTCTTTCTTGTGTGACTGATCAATTTTTCAAGACATTGAAAAAAGAGCGCTCCGTTTTCTACCTGATTTTGTCAAGTAAGAATTGTCATCTATTGCCTACAGACGGTGGTTTGCTTTTATCCTGGAAATGAGGATTGATGGAGTAGTTTTTCTCACATATTCTGATTTTGTTGTCCTGAGCCAACCACAAAGTGCTCAAGAAGGACAAAATGGATGCTTCAGCTGAAGACCACATCATTATTCAATTAGGACTATTAGATCAAGATTGTATTTTAAAATAAATTCATTTTGAGTACAAGTTCATTAAGTCCAAATTGATCGAATTGTTACCAAGCCTCAGTCACTAAACTATACACAGTCTGGTACATAGTGTCAGCTCCTGAAAGGCTTGTGAATAATTCCCATTCACAAAACATGGAAAATTAATTATGTAAAAGCCTAAATGTAATTTATGATAATTGCACAAACTGATGTGTTTTGGAAGACAGTTGCAGTAGGTTCAAGTCTCCAGAAGCCAATTAGTAAAACATTTGCCACCGTGATGAGGGCGCTGGTCATAGCGTACTCATTTGATCCTCACAGCTGGGAGTGCGGCCACGTGCTCCCCTGGGCTCCTGCCGCCTGCCCCGCTCAGCAGCTCTCATCACGAGTCTCTAAAACCTGTGTCTGTGCGGGCGCCATAAGCACAGGACGTTTCCTGTGGTTCTTCCAGCATCTGGTCCAGAGCAGGTCCCACCCTTTGGTGGGCCAGAAGAGCTGCTGAAGATCTATCACAGCCTCCTTTGGCATGCTTTGTCAGAGCTTTGCTTTCTGTCTGGCATCACTGGGAGCCCAGGAGCTTCCCCAGCCTTGGATGATGAGATTCCCCTGAGTTTCATCACCTGAGACCATGCCTTTGAAAGCTGTTCTGAAGCACGCAGTTCCCTTTGTAACTGTGGGTTGCTTCAGGCTGTAAGGAAGTGGACTTGGAAGTTCTGGAGTTCTTCTCACACAAGGAAAACTCAGGAAAGCAAGCTGCTGATGATTTAAGGTGCTGAAAATTAGTGTGAGAATTTGAGACTCAAGGTGCTCACTGTTTCCCAAGAGGGAGAGGAATGCTGTATTCTGTTCTGTTCACCCCAGTTTCAGGGGTGATCAGGACTTTTTGTCTCCGTCTTTGGTTTTTAAAAAAATAAGAATGTTGCTATGTGGCTGATTGCCCTAAAGAGGCCTCTTGCAAGATGATAATCAGAGCTGCAACCAAAAATCCATAAAGTATTCTGCAGTCTTCCTTTAAGCCCGCAGTTTGCATCATGCTACTCTGGGAGTAAAGCTTCCTTGCAAATCCTGCAGCAATGGAAAATAACTGTAAGATTCGTGAGTTGCTTTTCATTAGAAGTGCCTTGTCTTCATCTGCTGTGGCTGATAATCTCACGCTTGTTTAAACAGCTGCCAAAATCTGCAATGTAAATCCTATGGGATCTCACTGTGAGATAATTTCCATCCTGCTTCAACAGCAATTGAGTATGGGAAAATTTTAACATTCAGTTGTTAAGTAAAACATATCACATCGAGGTATTCCCCCAAAGAAATTTTCTGCTGTTTCCGAGCACATTTGTGATGGATAAGAAATTATTGTTATGTTTACTGAGTACCATGCACTAATGACCTTCCTGAGGCATCACAGTCATTTTCTTCTCTGTCCTAACACTAGCAGCTGTGAAAGGTAATGCAAATGTAAACAGGGTATGAGAGGGGCTCTGCAAACAGTCTAAAGCATGCTGAGCTCTTGCTCAAAGATGTGACGTATTGAAGGACAGAAGTTTAGTGACCCACAAAGTGGTGACTACACATAGCAGTTTTAAAAGAAATGTACCAAATGAACGTTTTATCTATCAAAATCAATTACAGTTAGAGCATCCAGAATTTGAAATATATTTTGACTATATTTTGCAACAATAAATGTTTAGTGAAGGAGGGAAAAAAAAAAAGCAAAGAAAGCTACAGATACCTTCTTTTCCTAAATGTCATGTATAGTCAAGAGGTAGTATACTTCAAGCTCCTTGATGGTAGAAGAACAACGTTTGGGGATGCTTGTTCATCATGTCCAGTATTTCGTGGAAGAGAAAAAAAAAAAAAAAGAAGGAATTTTATGCTTGCTTTATCTGGATTCTCTCTTGCAGAAATGGGCACAGTCTTGCACAGGTTAATAGCAGGTGTCTGTCTTACAGGAACCAGGTCACTATTTGTTCATTTCGATATAGTTTAATAATGAAGCCAAATTGCTTTCTCTAGATTCCTTTATTACTTCTAGGTATAAAGTGAACTTCAGCATTCCTGGCAGCCTGTTTTTTCTCCTTGTAATGATAATTCATTTTCTTATAACAGTCATTTGTCACGTGGTGGCTTGGTGGTCGTATGTATGACGTCATTTACTTGGACTTTTAGGAGTGACATCATATGTACGGCTGCTAAACTGCTGCATGGGACATCACTTAAACACTTTTCTTCTGAAGAAATCATACCAATCATTTTCAGGCTATGAACACATCCTGCTTATTAAGTTGTGAATTATTTATTTCTCTTTAATAAAGAATATTTATAAATGGATGAGGCATTCCTTTATTGTATCAACATATTTTATATTTCCATCTGCAGTAATTGATGGATGGATGGGAAGGGTTTTTAATGAGCAGTAATGGACTCTGAACATTCAAAATTTGTTTGATACCATAGGTAGTAACCAGGTGAAAATTATTTAATCTTTGCTTTTTTATGGTGAAAACATGTGTTTTAAAACTTAATTCCTAAAATACCTAGCTATATATCATTAAAACATAGTAACAGAGGTGATTCCTAATCATTAATTCCATGAGAGCACACACACAGACGCACAGAGACTCGCGGGACATTCCCAGCCTCTTCCATTAACATGATACAAACTAAGGTTTCCCTGCCGTGTAACCATGCCCAAGCTCATGCTACTTCTGATAAGAGAATAATGACCCAGAGATTTCTTTCTGCCCCGTTTGCCCTTTCTTGACCCCTACGGTAAGGAATGCAAGAAAACTAAAACAATAATATCGGGCATCACAAACTGTACCAAGATTTTTGTCTGACTGAGCCCCAGGAATATAAGACTGGATCATCAGCCCACTGAACGGACTTTGGGGAGGTCAGGCTTTAGGCTCCAAACCCCAGAGTGGTGGTGGACATGCGATTCTCCTATACACGGTAGAAGACACTAGCGTTGCAAACAGAGGTGTGACTGCTCAACCTCCAGCAAGCTGCCAAATTTATTTTTCATTAGTCTGCTGAAATGGTCATCTGATTTTAAGGTAGTAGAAAATGTTCAAACTTCCATGGCCAGCTTTTCAAATCTAGGCCAACAGAAATGAGTAATAGCAATCAAAGGGAAGAGTACATTTAAAGGGCGTATCACAGATGAACAATACCAGTAACACACCTACGTATAACCCCTTAATTTGATTTCACGCACAAGCTATTCAATGACATCAAAAATACCTGGAAGGATTTGTGTGCAACTAACTTTTAAAATATGAGTCTTTGTGTTTGGTAATAAGAAAAAAACCCAAACAACCAGATAATTTAAGAGACATGTAAAATCTAACACTATTATTCCAGTCTTTATCCAAACTTGCTTTAGATTTACTGTAGGCCATTAAGTGATTTCCACTTATGAAGTGATTTCCACTTATGAAGTAATTTCCATTGAGCTTTCGTGACACAGTCTCATCCATATTTTTAATCTCTCTGAGTGAATCCCTGGCCCAAATGTGGGCAATACAAATTTTGCTGGTAATTTCAGCTGGGCCATGATTGCCTTGCTCTGAGGCAGTAGAATGGGCAGTCCTCCTGCTGACGTGGTTGAGCACTTTAAATAATTTTGTGCACAATCCAAGATTTTTATCCTATCCACCACCACAGGTACTTTCTGCCTCCAAGTATTAAAATATTGTCATTAACCTGTACCCAACAATAGCTGACTTCTTCAAGAATTGGAATAGTCCCTTCCTTACACACAGGGAGTTATGAAACTGACCTTATGAGTAAGGTGTCTTCAGTCTCTGAATTGTATCTTATGCCTCAAAATCATCATCCCTAGTTACAAACCGTTATATCTTCACCAGTTAAAAGATGTAAATAGAACATTCCTTCTCTGATAGCATATCGTACTTTTGATTTCAGCTTGTATGTTTCTGTATTTTGCAATCTTCTGGAAATTGTCTGTCCTTTTAAAAATGGTGCGTAAAAGTGGATACAAAAAAAGTTAGACAAAGGGGAAGATACTCTGAAGCACTGAACAGTTTCTACGGTTTCTATTTGAGTAGCTGGCATTTGCCAATTGTTTCATGTCTGTGTTGTGCTTTATTCTGTACAGATAAAACAAATGAAACTGCAACAGTATTTATGGCCAGTGACACCAGTCTTTCTGGGCTCTGTCAGTGTGAAATGATTTTGGTCTTGTTTGACCAAACAGATCTGAAGAACAGATCATCTCCTTCCTAGAAGAAAACAAAAATAAAATAAAAACATTATTTCAGAGGAAGAAAAACTGGCAATGTTTTCCAAGCATAGTCAGATGGTTATGCTTCCAGAACATGAGTGTGTTCCCAAACTGGCCCAGAGTAACAGAGGGATCATTGAGAACAGAGGCAATGCCATGGGAGCCCCCCTAGCTTTCTTTGATGACATCGTTATTCCTCTTTTGAATGCAAACAGCTTGGAACTGAGGTTTTATTCAAAACAAAAAAGGAAAAACTAAGCATGGAGTATCTGTGAGTCACTTCAGAGAAGTACCAAAGCCTGTGGTGATAAATGGACATGAAGGGCTAAGACAGACCTGAGGCTGTCTGAACAACCTTATCGGCACTTTCCTACACTTCTTGCTGGATTTAGGACATTTCTTGTTTGGTTTTTTAAATGATCTTCATAGACTCCAGCTACTCCCTTTAATCTTCTCATAAATGAGGGATCTGTGATATGTTTGGCTTTGCTTCTGTATTTCCTGTTCTGGCTTTCTAGATGCTTAATTTTTCACTTGGATGGCCAGATGAAATGTTCCAAATGGCTTCACTGTCCAGCTATATCTATATGTGTGTGTATGTATGCATACACATAAAATTTTTATAAAATTGTGTCTGCCAGAAAAGGTCTTCCTTCTTACTCCTCCCATTTTATTTCAAGTATCTATTTAAGTGCAATCAGATAAACAGCCTTCACTGTCCTCTAGTCTTCAGACAGTATCTATATACAGTTCAAAATGAAAATGTTAGTAGCAAAAGATATTAAATTAGGAAAAAATAATTTGGTATATGAGTATAAAAAGATTAAACTGAAATGTTTTGGTACAGAAGTATCAGGATAAAGTAATCCATTTTTTTTTTCCACTAAGTCAAACATACTGTGGTTTTGCTGTGTATTTTACCAAGGTGTAAATGGAAAAGGAAGTAATGTATTAATAAGATACAATTGCTTGTGATGTGCAATTAAAAAAGGGAAGCAATAGTTTAAGAAGTAAGCTGTATTTGAACTTTCAAACCTGTCATGTTTTCAGTTTGAACAACTACAAAATTGTTGCTTAAAGATCTGTGTACTAGTATATGGTACTAAAATTGTCAAGTCTACATGTTTGTGAGGGTCTTAAGTTTTGAAACAGCCTGTAAATGACTCTGTTTGTGTTTGTGATGGTTTTAGTGTGGTTTAGTATAGGAAAAAAAGTAGAGGGTCATACAAGAAAAGTGCCACAGCAGCATAGCTTTTGCTTGGGGAAGAAAAGGAACTAATTATTTCCTATCACCTTCCTGGAAAGAAGTGTCCTGATACAGGATTAAGGCAGAACAGAATTAACTAAAGCTCCACACTCTCTTTTCCACCCTGGCTCACAATCCTGGGCTGTGCAATGGATGGATGGATGGATGGATGGATGGATGGATGGATGGAAAAAAAAGATAGCTGACCTCTCTACCTGAGATTTTTGCCTTCCAAAGGGAACAATCTTTCCCTTTGCCCTTCAGGCAGCTCAGAGTGGGAGAAATCAGAAGATGCCACTTGATCAAAGAGGACTTTGTTATTCAGACTCTCAAATTTAAGGTCACTTTGCTTAGGTACTTAACTAGGAGCTAAGGCCAGGTAGTGAGGTTTAAACTCCCTGCCCTGTGTTTCTATGACCTTAACAGCTGAAGAAGCTCAAATAAGGTGGCATAAAACATGAAATAATCCATTTTGAGGCTGTGGCACTAAGATATTTTGTCTGGGCAGTCTGGAGAGAAATCAGCACAAGCAAGCAGAAATACATGGGTGTAACTTTGGGAAGCTACAAAATTTTTTTGCAGATTACTAAACTAAATGAAAATATTTTGAAGACTTTATCAAGTATTTAATGGTCCTCTCTTTTGCCAAGAAAAAGGGCTTGGTTAAAATCCTGAGTTTATAGTGAGGTAAACTAGAAAAATGCAGCATTTACTTTGCAAGCAGTATAAGGCCTATCATAATGCTAAACATATGTGCAAATAAAAGGCTTTTGAGGAATACTTAACAGATATTTCTGATCCTCACTATTTTTTTTTTTTATTTTATCCTCCCCGTTTATTCACTTGTACTAACAGTTTTTCCTTTCTGTACAGAGAATGGTTCCAAGTCTTTCTTCTACTGTAAATTATACTGATCCTACATTAGAGCCTGTAGTAACTGAAAATTCAGTCATACGACAGAAGATAATAGATTCGCAGTTCAAATGCTATGAGAGGATGAACAGAGCTCCTCCATATAAGAAAAAAGGTAAAAAAGATTAAAAAAAATCTGTCTGTATATTGCCACACTTGCTTATATAGCTATAAAGAAAGATTTTCTTCTGTATACTAATCCGTAGTCTTCCTAGGGGTGCAATTTCCTTCCCGTAAGCAGTAACCAAATTCACACTTACTTAGAATCCTCTTAAGTGCAAAGAAAGAAAAAAACCTGGAACAAGCCCAGTGAATAAACAGCTCTTCCTTCTTCCCCATGCAGACTGTACCTCCGTTGTCTACATTTCTGGCTCAGTGCTTTGCTGCTTGAATATTTCTTGTTCTTACTTAGGGAATGACATTCTCCAGAACCTTTCAGCATGCTCACAAAAAGACCTGATTGTGAATGGTGATCTCTTAAATATAAATGTTGTTCTGCTTGCTTCGCTCACTGTTTCATTTTTCTGTCATTCATGTACTGACTGATAGCCATCATGCTCCATACCAACACAGATGCTCCAGGTATTCTATATTCAGCAGTAACACTAGCAAAAAGAGGTTTATAAAGCACTGAGCACATATCTTTACTGGATATGAGGCATATATTAAGATTAATAAAAAGGGAAATGACAAATAATAGTGGTGCTACAATGGCACAGTATAAATGAAGCAGCTTTTCTGCTTGGCACTGAGCGTTCTGGTCACTTTTTCTCACAGAAAATATGGAAGAAGTTATGAGGAGGGTAGAGAAAAAATATTGGAGGCATTGTGAGGATTTATGCAAGTAAAGAACAGAGATACTGAGGACACAGTTTAAAGAGAAAATATATTAAAAAATCATGATTAAAAAACCCCAACCTACTAGATGGGGTGGAGATAATGTGGGATTTTTTGTAATACAAGAAAAAAGACATTTCTACAGCTCTTTATCACAAAGATTTTACTGGGCTCTGTAAGACTCAAAGAATAATTACATGTTAAGATACTCAGGTCTTGATGCAGAAATGTTTTCAAATAAAATAGAGATTCCCATTGCTTCAAATAGGTTTTCATTCAGGCCAATAAAGGAGAAAACCCACAAGTATTTAAAAGGGTTATGGGGTAGAAAGCATCATGTTTCAGACATAAAGAAGCCTTTAGTTGCTGGGCTTGAGGGTCAAATAACTTACTGTCTGCTGAGATTACTATTTTAGTCTCCAGCTCTATAAATAGGTAATTTTTGCATCCATTGATAGTTCCGCTGTATTCACCTTTCTTTTGCACCTTGCTCGTGTAATTAGTTGCAAAGGGTTGAAGTGTTTTCCCAGCATGAGCTGGGAATTCATATGTCTCATGACAGATGAATTCCTGGTAGTGTTCTCAAGGGCAGCGTTGTCCCAGGAGGACAGCAGTGGCAGATCCACAGCCATTGGACACAGCACAGCAGTTCCTAGATTCCTTCAACTGGCAGCTAGATTTAGGTGATGCCACTGGGGACCGTTATGATCATAGCAACATGCACTTAATTCATATATAACCTAGGATGAAGATAATGGGTGACTATGGAATGATGCCAACACCACTGAAGTTGTGTTTTCAGCTGAATTATAATTCATCACCAGCCCTCCAATATTTACACTTCATAAAGGGTTGCAAGTGGACAAGGGCCTAAGTCTCTTGGCTGCAAATTTGAAAGGAAGGATGGGATGAGATGGGAATTTCCCTTAACGCAACCATAGGAGTGTATCCTGAGAGGAAAAGCCCAACACATGAGCTGAAGGGGTATACTGGGTATGTATTTTTGGCACAAACAGTAGTGGAGTCTAACACTGAAGTTCCCAGGAAAGTTAGGTGTCTGGTAAAACCTTACAGAGCCAGCCAAGACGTGTCTAATTTTTCCCTGGTGTCTCTGCAGTCCCTGATGTAGCCTGTTTGTAGACTGGCACAAAGGTAGTTTAAATCCTTCATAATCCTCAGGCTCAAAGCTGATGGCAATGAACTGCAGAGAACTATATAGTATCTCATGCTCAGGAGCCAGAGAGACGGTATAATACAGGTGAGCTGTGGCAGCATTAGGAGTGGCCATGTGTCAGCAGAGCAGAAGTAACAAACCATGTACACACACTTATCTTACCCATTTCAACATAGAATTGATTACCTTAAATCCCAAAGAAATCCTCATTCATAACAGAATGAGGAGCTCAGGCACATGGGAACACCTGAGCTTCACTCCAGGACAGCGCAGCACTCCCGCAATCCCTGTCCATCCAAAAATGTAATATTTTTAGCTGGTGATACAACAATATGGTGTTCCAATCTTCCTTTTCTGGTTTATTACTTACACTGTTTTATTTCCTGCAGCACTTAAAAAACATATATATGTGTGTGTGTGTGTATATTTATGGATATATGTGTGCATATATATCCTGTTACTTACCTTGAAAGACACATTCCACCATGTATAGTTCAACATCAATGATTTTTTTTTTTTTTAAAATCAGGCAAGGCAAAGGACTTGAAGCTACAAATTCCTACCAATCCCATTCTGCTGTGTCTTTCAGTTACAAGCTCAAGTTGCAAACATTTTCTACTCTTATTTTTCATTGATATTACAAAATGATTCCTAAAAGTCTCTCAGACACTTCTCAAAGCTAGAGAAGAACATGAGGATGCCTGAAGGAAAGATAACAAACTGCTGATACGAAGGGTGGTTAATTAAGTGAACAACTACCATTAGCACATTTAACTTGACCAAGGAAAAATAGATGTGCATAAAATCTTAGCTAATGAAGAAAGAGTGTTCATAAAAATATCTTTTCTGTAGACATCTAATATGGAAAGAAATAATTTGGAAAGTGTTATGCTTTCAATTTTTAATCCACAACTATTTTGACTTAAAAAACTGTTATCGGTGCAAATTTGAAAAATTCAGCTGTCTTTTTACAGCTTTCTTGCTTCAGTAAGAAAGCTTATCTGTGGATAATTTCAAAAGCACCAGAAGTAATTAGCTGCCCATATTTTATGAACTTTCAATGGTTATTAGGTACCTTCCATATGATTCTTTCAAAAACAACCTACATGGTCATAGCAGCAATTCTGAAACTCCCTTGGGACCAGGGCAAAAAAGGCAAGATATATCATCTCACTGTATTTCCCCTTAACCTCGTGGTCATGATGATAAATACCTTCTCCCCAACACAAACTGATTTTAAATGGACGATAACTAAGAAGCGTAGGGTGGGGGTTTTTTTAATGTGTTACTTGAATAAATCCACAATGAGTCAGAAAATCATGTTACAGCAAGCAGTCTTATAGCACAGTTTCTGTGGACCATTGTATGTAACATCTCTGTAACTTGAATCAAGAATGAGCTGTTTTCCACCTCCCCAGTAAGTCCATCATTTCTGGGACTGGGAACAGTCCTTGTAGGGGACACAGCCTCAACAATGCCACCTTCCCAGAAGGGGCATGATGATCACAGCATGCCTACCCAGACAACATCAGCAGGCGGAGTTCGCCTGTTAGATTGGTCTCACAAGTTGCTTCACTGGATCTGTAGTTATCTGACAGATATCTAGTGCTGAGCAATGCAACAGCCTTACAGGGACCTGTCTATGCAAACATTGCCTTTAGCTGGGATGTCCCTGCAAGCCCTTCCTACCTTTACATTTCAAAGATTGATTTTCAGACCTGCTGAACAGCAGAAGGTGAAATGAAAAGTGGGTGTCTATAAGGTCTTTGGATAACTGAGACACCACCCCCCCGCCCCTTACTGCTAGTGTATGCATTTATGGCCAAGGATGGAAGGGGGATCAAGAAGAGGAATTTGTAGGATCAGACTCTACATTCAAAGTTCAGTTCAACAGGCTTAAAAAGATTGACTTTCCAGTAAAATTAACATCAGTAACATCAGGTCAGCAAAACCAAGCAGCACCAGAATGCCACTCAAAGTGTAGCAATAACAAGGGGGTTTATTGCAAAAAGAAAACATGATTGTCTGCAGACAGCAATATTCCTTGGGAGGCTAGAACAGAGCAGGTTCAGGAGTGGCTGTGTGTGAATTAACTACTGCATTCCTCTTAAATGTCCAGGTCTGTTCTGCAACCGAACCTGGGACGGCTGGTTGTGCTGGGACGACACGCCTGCTGGAAGAATCACGGCTCAGAATTGTCCAGATTATTTTCCAGACTTTGATCCGACTGGTACAGTATTTCTTTTCTCATCTTTTAGAAAATTCATGCCATTGAGTGGAAGCATTTTTCCACTGGCATTTTTGCAGCATTGTGAAATCTCAGAGAGTTTGTCTGAAATCAAATTATATCAAGCTTCTGGGTTGCCTAATTTTTACATTTTAATTTATAAATTATTTACATGTATTTATATTTATGTAAATATAACCCATGGATTTATGGAACTTAGTTTATGACTTGTTCATTGAATTCTTCATACAAATACTAGCAGCTGTGCAGCCTAAAAGAAGTAATTCAAGAATGTTTAAAGGACAAATGAAAGGAAAAAATCAAGGACAGAAATATTACTAAATAGACAGGAGGAAATTTATGTGTTTTAAATTCCACAGAGAGTATTGGTTGAAGAAAGACCCAGCCGTGTGTTCCACACTCAGGACATGTTGCTCATAGGTGGTGCTTGATGCCACAGTGTGCTAAATCCAGCACAGACAGAGTGTACCAATTGCAGTTAAAAAGTATGAAACTAAACTTTGAGAGGGGGATGGCATATAAATCTAAAAATTTTCAGGAAGGTTGAACCAAAAGGTATGTGCCCAGCTGGTAAATAAGGAAACAGACTATCACATAGCTGTTGTGGTGGGTTGACCTTGGCTGGATACTAGGTGCCCACCAAGACGTTCTATCACTCACCTCCTCAGCAGGACAGGGTGGGGGAGAAAATAAGATGGAAAAAAACTAGTTGGTCAAGATAAAGGCAGTTTAATAAAGCAAAAGCAAAGGCTGCATGTGGAAGCAAAGGAAAACAAAAAAATTATTCTCTACTTCCCACCAGCAGGCAATGTCCAGCCACTTCCTGGGAAGTAGGGCTTCGGTATGCATAGCAGTTGCTCCAGAAGACAAAGGCTGTAACAACAAATGCTGCCCCGACCCCCCCCGCCTTATTTTTTTTTCTTTCTGACAGACTTAGTCTTGATATAGTTTCTGTACAGTATCATAGTTTTCAAGGAGGAGTCTTGCAGCAGGGCCATGCTCATGGCTAATCATTGGAGCACCTGGGGGGAAACAGGCTGAGGAGCTGAGACCCACAGCTGGAGGGGTGCCTTTGACCTAGGCCTCCCTCTCTGTGGACAAGTGCTTCAACCGTAAGGCTATTTGCACAAAAGATGCCAGAAAAGCATTTTAAAAGAATTGGCCAAACTTGGTTCTGCTCCCAGAAGGAAGTTGCCCACGTTCAGGAGAGAGCTAGAGGCTCTGGATCCTGAGATTTTATAAGCCTTTTCCTACATGCATGTTAGAGGTGCCTCTTGGATGGGGTCTGTACCTTCTGCTTTGGCCCCCATTTTGTTCATGATATCCTCTCCATTTTGCCACAGTCCCTTGATAAATAGGACAATTTCCTACAAGGCTTCTTCTTTCCCTCCTTCCACTGTTTTCACAGAAAAAAAAAATTGTGGCACTAACAGTCCTATTTTATGTATACTCCATGAGCTGTTTAGCAAAAGTGGGTGTTGGGTAGCCCTGTGATCACAGAATTTGCCCCATGACTGAAGGTCCTCATCCCTCAGTGCATGGGGGTGATTACAGAGCCACTCTCCTGCTCCCAAGCCACCTATTCCCAGCTTTTCCACTTGCCCACTTGTCTCCAGTGACTTGTTCTCAACTAATTGCTCCACTACAACAGCACTCTTCAAAGTAACACTTGAAACCATCCATGGAGAAGCACCTCACTCAACATATTAATGTTTATTAGCGCCAAGGTCTTTGGCTCGTATTACTGATTGCAAATTAACCCTTAATGTTCAGATGTGTGCTGCAGAGTCTGGCCCACGGGGTGTGCATACTGCGGTCACTCTTTCTGCCACACTTTAAAACTTGCAGCTTTGGGAACCTTTTAGTATTCCTGTTCTCTGTACACAGCCATAGGAGGAAAACCCTCCCCCAGTAATTAATTTCATGCTGTTCTCTCTGCTGTCCTGTTTAGGAACAATACCTGTGGTCTTCTGGACTCAGTATTTTCCCCTGGCACATCTCTCTTCTCCTTGTCGGCACCTCTGTCAGCCTCGTTGCCTGCATCCTGGTCAGTCAACGCTGTTTCCATGGCTCGGCAGCAGCTCAGCATCTCCTGGTTGAGCCAGAGCCACTTTCCTAGAGTAGCTGTTGAGTTCCCCAGCAGGTATGACAGCTGCAGCATCAAAACAGCAGGTAGCCAGCCTTTGCTTTACAGGTGGCTGATTGTCACACTGCGACTTAATAAAATAGGAGGGAGACAAGAAATTGTGGGGATGACTAGAAGTCTTTCAACTGCTAATGGAAGTGGCTGACACTTAGAGGTGGTCAAAAGCACAGGTTCAGCTGTCCTGAGAAGTCTGTCAGATTTTGTGTCACAAGTCATTATTTCCTTTCGTAACTTATGCCTGTTAAACAAAATACAGCTAGATTTTCTGCTGAGAAACAGAA
Organism: Scopus umbretta; assembly: GCA_013400535.1. Taxonomy (NCBI): domain Eukaryota; kingdom Metazoa; phylum Chordata; class Aves; order Pelecaniformes; family Scopidae; genus Scopus; species Scopus umbretta. Next base: position 13,215 of record VZTL01050471.1, on the reverse strand, counting down.
AATTCATCCTAAAGAACAATAATTTCACAAGACGAAAACTGTGGTGCCTGTCAGATTTCTTTCCCATTAAGTCTCCCTGATATCAAACCACCTCAGCATGTATTTTAGGTGAGCAAGTAACCCCATGGACTTTTGAAATTAGTATGTGCTGCTTTGGGCTGCACCGAGATCTGCAGAACCACTGTGTATCACCTTGCTGATGGCTAAGTTACTTTAGTTTGAGGCCATGTATAGCTTTGAGTCCTGGAATAAAATTATATCATTCAGCTTTCTTTCTGTGCTTTGATACATCATTTGTAACTGGAAAAGTGAAACATTATCTGGCAACACAGGATTGGATCCTCCTCCCATCTGCACCTGTGGGTGCTGTATACCAGCTCTCTATATCTGAATCCCCAACAATGTCCAGCATCAGTGCTGACAACTTCACAACTAACTACCAGCTGTAGTCCCACTTATTTCACTGAATTTACAGTAGTTCATACTAATGAACTAATCTGTGTTCAGAAAGAAGGAAGGACCACTCTGATAATTTACTCTGTTCAGTTAGCTAGGGCTTCCCACACTTCTGTCCTCACCTGAGAAAGCTTTACGCCGTGAAAGGAAATGAGGGCCTTAAAGCTAAAAAACAGAAGCCCCTCTCTTCAAGCTGTGACAACTTTGTCCTTTTCAATAAACAACTGTTGCCTCTTGTAGCAATCTCTTTCTCACAATGACCATCACGCGCAATGTGATAAAGCATAAAAACAAATCAATTTGTCTGGAAAATATACCAAGACCTACTGCTTTAACTCCAGCAGGAAATTCATTGTCTCATCCACTCCTGACTGTGAAGCTCTGAGGAGGGCTGAGTTTTATACTCTTCTATTCAGGCAACATGCAGTTTCTCTTGAATTCTATTTTATATTCATATTCTATCCAGGTTAATCCTTCATGTAATCCCTTTGAAATGGTTCCAGGTCACACTGAAATTGCTAGGAATTGAATTTGATAAGAATATAGTATGTAACTCATGCTGGTAATATTCTTGCTAATAATAAAAAAAAGGAAATATATTGTGAATGTAATGGCCTTCCAACAAGGCAGATTTACTGGGGACAACAGGAGGAGCAGAGCATTGCCCTGCACTGTCCACAGGCTGTTGGGTTTGTGGCAGGGGAGTGTTATATTACCCACATCACTCTCCCTGCATGCTGTGTTCGGTCAGGATTAATTTGGTGCAGTGGCACAGCAATGGAGCTGAATGTGCAAGCTGTGCTGTCGCGGCCATACCTTTTCATTTCACTTTCGCTCCCTTTCCTCTTTGGCGAAGAGCAGTGGTTAAGAGCAGTAGCCACCCCAGCAGGGAGCAAGTCCAGCCCAATTTTGTGGTCCAACGCTGCATTTAGCAAAACTCCACTCACTTCTCCACTTCATTGGGTTTCTGTCTTTGGTTCCATTTTGTAAACCAGTTACTCATAACTCTTCATGTGGTTCCAAGAGCAAAGTTTCTAGAAGTGCAGTTTGGAAACAGATCCATGTATATCCATAAACAGTTACCTCCGATGAACATTGCTGTGTTGTTACCTCTCACAACTGAGGAACATGGAAGTACAGCCTTGCCTTCCTGCTCTGACACTGACTAATGGAAGTGAGGTCCCCTTGCTCTGGAGTGTGGGTCATGTCAGCGGAGGGTGCAGAGGCACTGTGGTATTTGTATTCTCCGCAGGTTTCTTCTTGTGCCATACTGTGGTCTCTGAATTTCTTTGTCTTTCTTACAAAATATCTTTAGAGAAATAAGGATAAATGCTCCATACAGAAGAAGGGGGAGCAGAATGAATAGCTCTTGCAGACCCTTTTGGATTTACCAGCTGTGATGCTTATGACCACAAGGGACTGGATTTGAGGGACACAGGCGCACCCTTCTTACAGCTGGCAAAATGCACAAAGCGTTCAGCTGAGTAGGTTGCCAAGCTGACAAAAGCATTCATTGCAGATGAGAAATCATGGCCTTCCACAAACCGGAGAGGGAGAGAGAGCTTCTGGGTTGCAGCAGCAGCTGTGGCTCATTCCACCTCCCTTGCTCCTGGCAGGCAGGGAGACCACTTCCTCAGGCATCCCCTAATTCAAGCACCTTCTCAGCTGTGGTCTCCCCTCCTGCATACCCAGTCCATCATGTGCTCCTTCCCACCCAGCACTGTACCTCGGCAGGGTGATGTGCCTGCACTCACAGCGGGCAGCGAGCAGCATCCTTTGTAGACAAGAGCTCCAGGGAAGTGCTGGAGCACCTGAGAGGTGTAGGGAGGGCTGGGCCCAGGGGAGCCCTCCTCTTGCTGCCACAAATGCAAATTTCCTGACTCTGCCTAAAAAAGCCAGCTCTGTGTTTCTGCTGGCCCTATTTTCCTGTCTTGAAGTGATATCATTTAGACAGTGGTAGGTAAAACAAACCTGAACTCTTTGTCCAGCTGTTTCTTTTCCTCCTACCCTTATGTGTATTTCTGTCCTGCTTCTTAGCAAGCTTGACAGCTGTATTTTAAAAATCAGTTCTTATCCCCACAGTGCACAATATGACTTTATTATACAGATTCCAGTTCTGCTGACTGAGGCATTCTAATGATAGTGATAACTCTTCACTTATTGGGACACTGGAATTGAAGTTTTCTAGGGTCTCCATTGTATTATATCAGATTTTTTTTTTTTTTTTGAAAAATTTTCTTCTAGAATATTTTACTGAAGATGTAAGTAAATCAGATGTGCTAAATCAGCTATTCCCTCATCTGCAAAACTAAGTACTACACAGGTCTATCCAAACAATGGCAAAGAATCCAATGTCTGGTATGTGCTGAGCACGCACTGCAACAGAGGAAAACTTCTTTCTACTTCCAGCTTATAACTCAACAATAAATAAAAAAATGGTGTTGACTCTTTTAACATCTGCTAGCTATAGAGTTGGTCTAATTGTAAAAAACCTGATTGATAGAGCTATCATGTTTGTTCCAGAGTTATTGGCTTAAGGTATTTGTTACATGTAAATGACTTGAGTTTTTTTCATGAGAATACGTTACATAAAAACATTATTGGTAGTACAAGCAGTACCACATGCAAAAATATTACTACTGGTTAATCTTTTTAGACACTTCACTTTAGACACTCTCATGAAACTGCCCTCATGGAAAAGGTTTCTCTTATCCAGTTTTCCCAGACAGCTCTTGAAGTGTCTGTCTGTTACTTTAACTACAGAAAGCCTGCACAACTGCCTATGAATTGCATAACTTTGAGGTTGCTAAAGTCAGGTGAGTTGAATCCCATGCAATGTCACTGCTCCTCCACTTTGAACAAAGTGATGCCCAAGTGGTGCCCTATCCAAGCTGATAGGGTACAGACAGAGCCTAAAAAAAGTGTTTACATAATACTTGAATAATCTTAAAGCACACATTTCCATTTTGCCTTGCTAGTATTGCCTTACCCATCCTTGCACATTTGTGTATTTCTTCAGAGCTTACTAGCTTCTTCTGGTTAGCATAAAAACCAACATGTGCCCAGGTTCATAATCCCACACCCGTTACTGGGCCCCTGTAGAATAACTTTCAGTAGAACAGTTATTGGGTTAAAGACTTACAGCTTTATTTCTGTATAAAATCATAGATTTAGAAGAGGTGTTTGACCTGTTTGAGTCACTGGGATGGACAGTAGGGAGGCTTATCCTCCCATCCCATATTCTGACAGCATAACAGCAAGAAATCTGTGGACCATGGCTGCTTCCAGACTAGGGTCAGTTGTGTTTGTCTGGCTTCAAGGAAAAGCATGAGGCAACATGTCTGCCTCTAACTTACAGAGGCCACGTTAAACTTTAGCAGAGTGCCTACCTAGGCACTAAAGTACAGAGATGACAGGTGATATTACAGTTATACTCTATAGCGTATTAACAAAAGTCATGTACTTTGCAGAGTGCATGGGATAGTAGGTACGATGCTTGTACACTGTGTTCCATGGTAGCGTAACCATTAATCTTTTATCTATGACTGAAAACTGTTTCCAGCTTTAGATAATATCTGGCAACAAGTACAATGGGAACATTGCTACACAGGCAGTCTGAGATTATCTCCAAGCTGCAGCGATGGAAGGCTGAGATAACATGTACTGTTCTTCTTGATGTTGTTGATGCACGTATTGATTTTCGACAAGTCCCCCAAAACAGTGATTTGAAACTCACAGTGTTTTTGAAAGTATGCTGTGTTCTCAAGGATTGTCTTTTTTTTTTTTTTTTTTGCAATAGCACCATATAAAGTGTATTTCTATTCAGAGGAATATAGCTCAGTCTATACAATCCTTACCTTGCCAGTATGATCGATTGCTTTCCTTAGGGTGTATAGAGGGAACATGAACATGACTATTCCAAATGAACAGACTCATTAATCATCAGAACTGATTAAGAAAAATAAATGCAAATGTTGAACACAAAAAAGGAAAATGTGTACATTCAAATGGTAATTGGCTCTGTAAAAGTATATTGATTGGAAATAATAATAATGTACGTATAAAGCCAATAAAATTATAAAGCTAGAATAGGAAAAGGGAGGTCAAGATAGATTTTTTAGACTGTTTAAAAGTCAGAATTGAAAAACTGTATTTTTCATTGTCCTGGTTTCAGCTGGGATAGGTTAGTTTTCTTCCCAGTAGCTGGTATAGTGCTGTGTTTTGGATTTAGTATGAGAACAATGCGGATAACACGCTGATGTTTTAGTTGTTGCTAAGTAGTGTTTGCACTAGTCAAGGACTTTTCAGGTTCACATGCTCTGCCAGGTGCACAAGAAGCTGGGAGGGGGCACAGGCAGGACAGCTGACCCAAACTGGCCAAAGGGCTATTCCATACCATATGGCATCACGCTCAGTATAGAAAATGGGGGGAGTTGGCCGGGGGCAGCGATTGCTGCTCGAGGACTGGCTTAGCATTGGTCAGCGGTAGTGAGCAATTGCATTGTGCATCACTTGTTTTGTACATTCTATTATTTTTTTTCTCTTCCTCTGCTGTCCTATTAAACTGCCTTTATCTCAACCCATGAGTTTTATTTTCTTATTCTCTCCCCCATCCCACTGGGGCGGGGGGAGGGTGAGCGAGCAGCTGTGTGGTGCTTTGTTGCCGACTGAGGTTAAACCGCAACATTCATAAATAAATAGCTGTGTAACTATCTAAGAAAACATCAAAAAATTTAGGTTTCTGATCTTATCATGTCTTTGTTACTTGGGCAAACTTTACAGTGACTCCCATGTGGCTAATGCTAGAGGGAAGACCAAAGGAACTAGTCCAAAACTTGACAGGTGTTTAGGAGTCCAGGGTTTCCCAGGCAGAAATGTGAGAGTGGCCGGGAGGACACAGGCACAGCACACATCTGTGGCTCCAGGCACCCCTCAGGGCTGTACAGTGCTGAAGCCCCAACTGTCCCCCTGTCACAGCAGAACATGTGCGAAGGAGAGCGAGCCTGGAGGGTGATCCATACGGCAAGGCTTTTGGGAAGGATGCCAGAGCCACCTGTGGTGCAGGAACCAGCACCAATGGCACACATGGAGAGGCCAAACACACATCAGATTATTTAAACAGAGAACTCTGCAGCCATTTTAAATTAAATTGGACACTTGGACGCCAAAATGTTTGCGAGGTTGCTTCTCCCAGTGCCTTCCTGCTTTGCAGCCTCAGAGGAAAACGCACAGTGCTCCTACTCACCCCTGGCAGGATTTAGATGGCACAGAGGATGGGCAGGACTCTTCCACCCCTCTGCATAAGTGTATGGTTGGCATTAGGGCTGTCACCATCTCCAGCACCCATGCCCTCATTTATACACTGCTTGCTGCCCTTCCTCTACACAGTATTATTAACTAATTATTTCCCTTGATACCTGAAACCCTGCTGCAAGATTCAGTCCGCTAGTGTCCGTGTATGGATACCAGCATGTCCTAGCGCATGTCAGGTTTGAAAAGAAAAAGTTAGATTTGCATGCTAGCCCGTGGGCACACGCATTTTCCAACATCCATATTGCAGGCTGGGATGAGAACTAACGATATGCAGACACCACTGTGTTTGCCTGCCTGTGCCCACTGCCGTCAAGTTCGGTGTCGAGGCCTAATGTTACTTTCCCTTCCATAAACAGCTTTCAACAGCATCTTTAAATGATTTATTATCACATAAATAACTGCATCTGAACAAAGGCTGGGTATATATACTCTACTGCATTCATTCAAGACAAAAGGAGACAGATAAGCAAGTATACCATCAGAAAAATCTTTGGAAAAAACCCAAATCGGACAAATCTGTATTAATTGCACAAGTTGAAAATCCTTTCCATTTTGTTACACAGGCATTTTGTTTCCAAACATAGAAGATATTTTTTATGGATTTTAAAATGTGTAATATGCATATGCTAAAATAACTATTGTTGCAATTTATCATCAGAGAGGGCTTCAAAATACTGTGATGAAACTGGAAACTGGTTCCGCCATCCTGAGAGCAACCGAACTTGGTCCAACTATACCCTGTGCAACTCTTTCACGTCTGAAAAGTTGAAGGTATGCTACAGTTACAAAGGCAGTGATTGTTTGGGGATTATTTTGGGCTGGGCTAGCAGTAAGACACATAGGAGAGAGACCAGAATAGTTCTTATCTTTCAGCTCTATTTGTTGCACAAGAATTTAATAGCATTGCCCTTGTGATTTTAACTTATTAAAATTATTTGATGAGTGCTCAAACCCAAATACAGTTTTGATGCGGTGTGGATAATTTAGTAACAATTCATATGACAAGTTTTGCAGTATTTTTCAAATGCATTTTTTAATTCCTATGATTTTTCCTGGTTGTCCAACAGTTATAAAATGATCCTTTAGAATTTCAATTTTGCTTTCTGTAACAAGTGTCTTCCAAGTTGTTGACGTCTTCTCTGCAGGGCTAGAAATATTAATGTAAGTTAAAATTATTTTTCTTATGCAAAGAATATCACCGTGTACTTACTCCCTTTGAAAAAAAATATTTATGAAGATACCATTAATCCAGAAAATCTTACAAGCCGGAACATATTTAACTATAACAGCCTGACTGAAGTCATTGAGACTATTTACAATAATGAATTAAGCATTTGCATTCACATTTCCAAAATTAAGTTGCTAAGCTGAAAAAAGAGAACTAAATATAAAAGCACCAAAAGAAACAAGGAGAGAGAAATCTGAGAAAAGCTTAAAAAAATGTTAGGGAAGCTCATGAAAATAAACATGTTTCTCAAATGTGAGTGAAGCTCCAGGAAAATCTGATTACAGATTTGTGAAAAAATAATTTGTGACTATTTGGAATTCTGGAAGGAAAAGAGTCAAAAGTTTTGACACAAAGATTTGATTTGGGGTTTGTGCTGGAGGATCTTTTTTTATGCAGCCAAAAAGCAGTATGTGGTTATATTTAGTCATGATCCAGCCTGAAGGGCTTTGGAAAAGTCTACTGGACTAAGCAGGAGGTGAATTCTAAAAGTTTTTGCAGCATGAGGAACCATCATGGTAAAATGGGGCTCACCTATGTGAAAAAGAGAGAATAATAGTAAAAAATCTGAGCTCACACAGGCATTAAATGGAAGCACCATAAAAATATAATTTTTCCAGATGTTGGCCCATGTAGGGAGGCAAAAAATGTAGTTCTGTTACCTATTATCCATGCCTTCCAGAAGAACAATTTTGAACATCATTCAAGCAAAGTGCAGATAGAACACAAAGGAAAATTGTACGTACATGGAGATTCTTCTGAAACAAAAAACGGATAGAAAATGCAGAAAGAATCCATCTTTACAGAAATGCCAAGTTAGATTATGACCTTCAATCCAAGTCTTCAAAAACAGGAGTATGCTTCATTTGTAGACTATTTCCATGTACCTACAGATAATATAATTAACTGAGTAGGAAGTATTCATCTTAAAGAATTGTCTTTGCTCAAGTGAAGAATTCTAAAGGGACAAAAAAGAACATTTAAGTGATTCTTTTAGAAGTTTTCTAAGCCCAGGATGACAAAATCTGCATAAGCTAAAAATTTGGTGAGTCAGTGTGTTATAAGTCCTATGTGTCAAAAGGGACATGACAGATTGCCAGTTCAAGGAGTGCTGTTGTTGTACGCTGAAAGGTAGAAAGTTTGAATAACCAGGATAACCTCTGGGCTGCACTTAGACTTGTCTGTAGCTATCTGGAAGCATTTCTTACTGTCTGTTTCAGGTTGCATACAGGTTAGGCAGAAAAACAACATATTTTTGAACAGTTCATCTGTAAATTAAATTCAGGCTTAAAAATTATATCAATCTAATATAATCTAATATAATGAAAAAACATGGCAACCACTTGGAGTAGAAGAAATGTCACATGCACACAGGTAAAAACCTCTCCCACTACTCTGCATTCAGAAAGTTGTCTTATCTTCTCTGCACTCTGGTCTTCCCTCTCTGGGGTTGCTGGTGCTCTCAGAACAAGTTGTCAAGCATTTATACTCACTAGCAATCATAGAATCATAGAATCATTAAGGTTGGAAAAGACCTCTGAGATCATCTAGTCCAACCATCAACCCAAAACATCATGTCTACTAAACCATGTCCTGGAGTGTCACATCCACACATTTTTTTGAACACCTCCAGGGATGGGGACTCCACCACCTCCCTGGGCAGCCTGTTCCAATGCAATGTTGTGGTTAGTCTTTGTGTAGGAAAACTAGAAGACCTAGAGTATTTGCAGTAAATATGCATGGTTTTCCATAACTTTGGTGAATCATATTTACAGTCACATCATTTATCAGGATGGTGTACACAGTCAGGATGGTGTAAATGTGACTTTGGTTTACATCTGAATCAGGCCACCACTGCTTAAGTTAATGAAAGCAGGAGCTGATTTCAAAGTTGTAAAGTGACTGAAGAACAAACTAGATAAGAAGATGTACACATTTGCTAAGAGGAATGGCTTTGTTTTCTGAATTTTATTCGTATTTGTTTTCAAATGAGAGTTTAAAATTACTTGGAAACACCAAAAGAAGTGAGTGGCAAAACTTAGGGCTACAGAAAACAATTAATGTAATTGTTGAAAAAAGGAAAATTGCTCATGCATAACAAAAGAAAAATAAATGAAGTGTAGCTGAAAAGAAATAAACCCAGCAGAGGAACTAAGGTGTCCTATCTAGTCTTGTTTTTCAGGATAGGCTGATAATATTAGTGCTTTCAGAAAAGAAGGCAATGGTGAAGTCTGGCATGCCATTTAGCCTCCTGCAGTCTTCTGACAGTTGGGTGATGCTGAAGAGCTTGGCTGAGACCAAAGTATGACATTTAAATATTGCAGCATTCTGCAGCCCAGGTGCTGTCCTGTGATTTTGTTTCACTATTGGCATACAAAATATGGATAGGCCTGTCTTAGATTTCACTGATATGACTCAAAGCAAAAGCCTGATTCTGTTCATGCATACTGGCTTTGCAGCACTGTAAGACCATCTAGTTGCCTAATAGCAAGGTTCACACCAGTGTGAATCAGAATTTGTCTCAGCGTGTCCTCTTCTAGTGTGGTATGAGTTGAGGAAAATTTTCATCTCATCTGTTGCTTTCATGATTCTGCAGGCCTTAATCATAAGCTGCTCTGACTTCTCCTCTCCAAAGGGGAGAATGCCAGCATTTTTACCCACTAGTCATAACACAGCTACTCTGCCTCAGTTATTTTAGTTGCCTTCTTTGTACCTTTCCTAGCTCTGCCATGTCCATAAGGTGTGGAGACTAGAAACACACATGCATTTAAGATGAGAGATGTAAATTTCAGAGACATAATGATGTTCTACCCTCAGTGCCTTTCCTGATGATATCCAACATTCTGTTTACTTTTTGGCTGTCATTACACAGTAAGCCAATGATTCAGAGAACTGGCCAGGATGACTCCAAGGTCTCGTTCGTGAGTTTGGTTTCCAGTTTTGAGTTTAGCATCATGTAGGCAGGGTTTAGATTGTTTGTTCCTAGGTGTATCACCCCACTTTTTTCTGTATTGAAGCTCATATAGAATCTTCTTGTCCCTTCAGTTATGTGAGGCCCTTCTGGAGTCTCTCACTATTATCTGGAATTCCTAAGTATCACCTGGAAACTTAGAGATTTCTCTGCATCAGGTCAATCATGAATATGTTGAACAGAAGGCCAGCCACAATACCAGTCCTGAGGGCACCTAACCACTGACTCATCTCCAAAAGTGAAAGCTTTTGCTCCCTGTTTTTTAAGCTGCTTTCAAAACATAAAATCTTTCTATCTGTGGCAACCTATTTTCTTTAATAATTTTTTGTGTGTGTGTAAACTTGTCATGGACTTTCTGAAAATCTGCATGTATTATGTCTGCTGTGCTCTCCTAGAGCTTGGGAAAGTTAGTCATGCATAGTGTGAGCAGGGATCTTGCCAGTTACTTCAGTGCAGCAGAAACAGATCAACTCATGTAAGAATCACTTATCTCATCTTTATACCATGAGTCATGCTATCTAATAGATTGCTGATATTAAAAGTATATTGAAAAAGAGCCTTAAAAAAAAATACAAAATGGGAGGTTGATTTTGTAGATTCTTCCTCAATGAGAAAAAAACCTGAGTGCCTACAAATTGTTCATGTTTACCTTTTCTTTTTGTTAAATTGCAGATGGCGTTCATACTTTATTATATGGCGATCGTTGGCCATGCTCTGTCTATAACATCCCTGTTGATTTCCTTGGCAATTTTCTTCTATTTCAAGTAAGTGTTTCTTACAGACACTCTCTGTTCTTTCCCTGAGGGATCTCAAGTGCTAATCACCTCCCAGTGGTGTGTAGCCAAGATCATGCTGTTATATTTATCAATACTGGTGTAACAGTGCAGCCCATAGGGAAATGGTGTAACTGGGGATGTGGTAAGGCCCTTCATTTACCAGATGCCTGTTGTTCCTTGAAGGGTATGTCCAGCCCGTGGCAGGTGCAGTGGCTGCACAGGGCAGTAACTTGGAGCACCCGGCTCCTGAAGAACAGGAATACCTTCATCTGATGCTGAAGGACTGAGCTATTTTCTTGAGTAGGTGCTTACAGGACTCAGCACTAAGCATGAATCTGACACTAGTGTGTTGCCTGTCATCATCATGAAAGGGAAAACCAGTGATGTTCTGTATCATAACTTAAAAGGAGACTAAACTGATATTCACTGAAAGCATTGCAGCTACTGTATGGCATCTTAACCAGAGCATTTAAATCTTGTCCTTTAGTGAACCTGTCTGCACACTATTTATTATAATGCATCTGCAGCAAAGGAGCAGAAAGAGCTCAGATTTGCCATCAGGCATGTAGTCACAGCTTCAGTTGCAACCAGTAGTGAAGGGCCGTCTGGGAACAGCCTTCGGTTTTCAGGTCAGGGAAATGGTAAGCAGTAGAAGACATCAAAGGCACTGGGGAAAATATTCAAGTATAAACACTGGACAAAATCCTGAGCTATTGTACATTAGAGCTATGATGACTTGCATAAGCTATATTCTAGCTCTTAAGTAATCTTTTTAAGGTATTTTACTTTTGTAACATTATTATAAACTGCCAGCTTCCTGGACTGATAGCACACTCAGAAATCAGGGTTGTAATGTCCGTTCACAGATACTTTGATGAAACAGAATGATAGATCCTATGTAATGATCCAAATGGGATGGTATCATACTGATTTCAGCAAAGGTGCATCAGTTACTTGTAATCAGATAGCCAGACCATCAGTTCAGGACCAGAGATAGGGAAATGCTCACCATCAGTACAGTGTATCTGGAGATAATTGCAAGGTAATCTAAAAGGCCAGGTAAAGTTTTCTAACTTTACCTGGGTAAAGGTTTCTAAGAATAGGAAGGAGTATTCCCCACACTGTACACTGGGAAACAAAGTAAGAGTAATATAAGCAACAGTTAGAAATGCTTCTGAATAAGTAACACACACAGTTAGAAACTGATGGACTTTTATTGCCAAAAAAACTACCTCATTCAAGAATACAGAAAAAACGCAGAGTCTTCAAAGAATGCAGTATTCTTTGAGCAGTCAAGAATACAAGGAAAAGGGAACACAAAAAAATCTTTTTCTTCACAAGCTTCTTTACAGAGTTTAAGAAAGAATAGTTGCACAATAATGGCAACCTGTAGTAATTAAAAGTCCATCACTGTTGTCATTGTAAGAGTGTACTCTTTCAAGATTTTAATTTAGCCTGCAAGAAATTTCAAGCTAAAATTATGCCAGAACACAAATAGGACTGTGTGAGAGTATTAGTAAGCTTCTTTCTACATTAATGTAAACATATTGAGGCTTTGATGATCATCCAAAATACAATTTTTTGTTTCTTTATCACCATCCTCATAGAAAGATAAATTATATTCTTTTGTGTCTTCATTAATCTATTTCAGCAGCTCAAAGATGTATTTGCAATCCGGAAGTGTAGAATACTTCTAGGGATTAATTAGCTTTCCAACAGACAGATAAAGAGCATGACTTTTGTATACAGGTCAGAATTTATAATTTGTTTTTATTTGGTTGATGTTTCTAGGAAATGAAAGTCAAAAATAAGCCCTCAAATCTCCCAACTCAAATTTAACAAATCTATCAAATGCATTTTTTTCAGATCTTAGCGGCCAAAATAGTAACTGTGAATTATGAGAAGGTTCTAAATTAATACCTTCCCACTCATACCAAATCATGAATATATATATACCTTATTTTCAAAAAGACCAGGACTAATTCTCTTTAAAACCTTTATTTTCCAAAGCAGTTTTTCAAGCTGAAATTTCCAAGTCTGAAAAGGGAAAAACTGGTCATTTTATCTATTCCTTTATCTTGCAGCCTTAACTTAAAACAAAGGGTATTTCTGTAAACATTCAACTCTTCCTTTTTGTCACCTGTAAGGCCAAGGAGTTGTAATGAAGTATGTCCAGTGCATTTTCTATCATGACCATTTAGATTTAAAAATGTACTATGACTCATGTAGTACAGAGTTTTTATGTCTCTAAAGTCACTGGCATTTGTTAAGTGTCTTGGAATCGGTAGATTTAATGTTCTGCAGCATAAGTGAAAAACTTCAATGCAATGTGACAAACTTTACATGCTGGATTGTGAGATAACAACTTCATTATCTGAATTTCTGAGATATGGGTTTTTGGCCACAAATACACATATAAACATTTGTAGAATTCATCAGTACATAGCAAACACAAAATTCCAGCTTACACATGC